>CM072884.1:64063906-64126406 GCA_037013685.1 Acridotheres tristis | reverse complement strand
AGAACTGATTTCAATCAATTGCTATCTGTGTAAACCTTTGGGCACTTAGCTGAATGAAATAGAGCAAACAGATTACGTGACACAGGGGCAAAACATCTCTTTAACTCTTTTATTATGTAGTTGGGATATCATCCAAAATGTACTACAGGAAGAAGAAGGTGTATGCCACATTGTAGTACAACGTCCATTGAGAAGTTACAATCCTTAAAGATAAACTTCTGATAATCAGAAAGCCCTTCTGAAGGTATTCTTCTGCATTTTGATGAATATTTAATATAATAATAATAATTTAATTTGTTTGCTATTTCCAGTACTTTTAAGTGAACTTCCAAAACATTTATGCAGTATGCTTTTAAAATGTCCTAATTCAGGATTTTCTAAATAGCATATTCATTTCTTCTACTGTTGCCTGGTAATGATGAAAACATTTATCACCCTAAAATCAATAGAAATGTCCTGGGCATTCTTGTTTAAGAAAATTACGGCATCTCTCTCAACCTTTTCTTTTTTTTCTTGTTTTTCTTATCTTCTTTTTTTTTCCTAAAGAATGGAATCTTCTGTTACATGAATTTTAAACTACCTGCACATATTGTTCTCTTTATAGGCTTAATTAGAGAATGTGATCAATTTAATGTAAAGGTTTCAAAATACCATCATTGATGCACAACAGGGGAAAGAAAAAAAAAGTTTAAAAAAAGGCGACACAAGCTTGACATTTTAAAACACTTGGATTTAAAAGACTTTTCACTACTAATTGATTTTTAAAAGAGTTCTATGGAAAAGTGAACTCAGAAATGTTTGGAAGTGCCTTGGCAGTGTGCCAGAACATTTAGTACAAAGCATAACTAGACAGTTTCTGAGGCCTTACTACAACTGAAAAGATATGTTCTTTGCCTTTCTTAATCTAATTTGGAATCCCAGCTGTACACTTACAGATTATGCTGGCTATTTTCAGTATCTTGTGGACATCTTTAAATGATCAGTTGGCACAAGACAACAGCTTCCCTGCTGTCACAAACAGGGTTAGGAAACACAAGGATTTCAGTAGTGAAATTTTCATTAAATTTCCTAAAACAAGGTATAATAATGGATTGTTGTTAATTTCCTTATTTTAGGTTGCATTTTGATTGCATTTATCTGCTAATGCTGTTTCCTAGCATGGATTGATTGGGCCAAAGCCTGTCAGTTCTATTTGTCTTTAGGGACTTTACCGTTCTGAATGGACTGAGAAGGTTGGGCAGACAATGTCATATATTTCATAATAATTTTCTTTAAAATTACCTTTTAGCTGCGGTGATATGACACTGTCTATTTTATAACATTTTAGAGTTCTTTGTTAGTTGACTGAAGTTGAAACGAAAATCCTCCTTTTTTTGTAGAGTGTGCACTTTGAAAACCTACATAGACAGCTGAAATATTAATGGAAATGACATCCATTCTGTTTTAGAAAAAGAGCAGACCAAATGATAACGAGTAACATTGACCAAAAGCAATTACTTTAAAAGGATACTGCTAAGTATCTGAGAAAAATGATTCCTTTGACTAGTTGTTTGTCAGGCCCTGTGTGGTTTTTATTGATTGCTCTTGAATATATAGCCCCCATGATTGAAAACGCTGCTGGTAATGTCCTTCTTTTTATCGTGCTGAGAGTATCTTATTGAGAATAATAAGAAAGAAATTTATACAGGAAACAAATACACATTGGAGCTTTAAATTAGCCAAAAGTGGTCTGTAGATTACCTGTGATACTCATTTTCTAGCATGTCTCCTTTTCTAAAGCTAGTATTTGGAATTAGATGACAAAAAAATCAGGTCTTAAAAGTTGCATATTAAGTATTTGTTTATTATGTGCATTGTTTCCCTCCTTCTCTGTATCTGATCACCTCTGTGAAGCACTATAATTCATCTTCTGCTATGAAATATATTGTTTGAAATGAATCACAGGTAGGAATTGAGCTAGTACTATTTCTTACATATGAATATTTTATCTATGCAGCTAACTTTTTTTTTGCTCCACAGTGGAAGATTTCATCTCAGTATGAGTGGCTGGCAACTTAAAATGCCACTGGTCTATTTAAATGGACACTTGATTAGGATGCTCAAGAGAATGAAGACAGACATAGGAATGGATTTAAGCAGCAAGCTGCAGTTTTATTGACAACACTGGCAAGATTCTGGAACAATAAAAATCTTCCCAGTTTCCCCAGCTACACAAGCCCCGTGGAGGATGGAATAAAGTGTGTAGGACTCCGTCCTCGGCCTCAGTTCTTCTTTACAAGGTCTTTGAGTATGCCTCTCTCCTTGCTTCTTCCCCTAGCAAGGCAACAGTTACCAAAGGGAAATGTGCCTTATCCAGTTACAAAAGTTTGCCAGCAAATTCTGTGTTTCATTTATTATTATATGTTTTAGTAGCAGTGCTCCAAAGTTAGGAAGAAATAGCTAGGGCTTTGAATTACTTCCAGATTTTCCTGTCGATTGAACTAAAACTCCAAGATGCTTTAAAATCCATTAGACTCCAAAGGGAAAAAATCCTTCATGACTCCAGTAGTAATTGTTCAGTCAATCCTGAGGCATCCTTAGGAAAACAAAAACCAACCTGACATCTCTAGTTCCCATGCCCCAGTTACATGGAGGGAGCCTGATGAAGCAGATAAAAGCAGATAAAAGATCTGGGCAGGAAAAGAGCTACCCAGAACTTGAAATTAACAAGTGGAAAGTTGGGGACAATAAAAGATGGAGAGCTTTTGAAAGAAAAATCCATCTCTTTTTCCACCTATAGTCTGAAGCTCCTGATCTGCTTTCCCACCCTGGAAAGTGAAAGCAAGTGTTACTATGGATAATGTATCTTCTGTCTATTCTACAAAGCTCACCAAAAGTCTTCTCTAGACATCTCCTTAACGCAATTTTGTAAGACTCAGGTCCAGGATAGTTGTATTAAATATCTTCTCCCTTTCATTACTTAGTTCTTTTCTCCTAAACACTTCTATTGCATTAGGTCCAACATTTTTTCTGATGATTGAGAAACCAGTATTTTTCCTTTTGGAATCCATGTAATTCTTATTTGGTTCATTCTGGCTTAGGAATCCCCATTCATTTTGTTTCCAGAGATGTGCTGCATCAAGACTCGTGCACATATACAGGATTTTTAAGTGTTTTTTAATGCAAATCAGATTTAGCAGTAATTTATTTATATGAAAGAGAACGCAGCTACTTTATTTATCCACAAATGTGGCTTATGAAGTATGGATGCTGCCGACAGAATTTAGTTTTTTGTGTAGTGCTCTCACAAGTATGTTCAGTCACTTTTGGGTGATGTATTGTGTCATATGGATACTGTTACCGGTTTACTTAATCAGTAAACCTTGATGAGAGCACCCTGCCCATACACAGACTGTAGTCAGGAGCCTGTGTACCAAGATCCCTATTACGAATAATTTCTAATTCCTCTTTCTGCACAAAGCCAGCCTGGATAGCCACAGCTGAGCTAGGATTGGGTAAGGAACTGCCTTAGTTCTGATACTGAGTAGATGCTGAGGATCATCCTACAGAATACAGGTAAGTTGTCCTCCAGGAGTCATCCTAAGTGTAGCTGTTGGAACAGCAGTACTAAACAGAAAACAGATGTCACAGACATGACAGAGAATGTTTTGCAGTCCATGCATTTCCCGAAATAGTATTTAAATAGCCCATAATGATTATATAAATATATATATACAAAATCTAGGGGCCAGCAAAACTTGAAGTTGTTTGCACAAAGCATCCTTAATACTCACACATACCAGAGGTGTCCCTGGGCACAGACAGAACTGCTGCTGTACCAGTACAGCAGTCAGGCTTACACTGGAGTCTCATGCTCTGTGATTCAGGATTGAACTCCTTGGTGTACTGTTGAAACCTGGACTGGAAGAAGATACAGGGATGCAGTTCTTTATTAAAATCCAGAAGAGCTATCTAATCATTGCTGATGGTGGGAAGTGGTGCGGGTGGAGAACTAAGGGAAAAAGAATGAGCAAAAGAAAGATGATAATGAGGAATTGCAGGTTAGTTAGAAAAACTATTGAGTATGCTTTGTGACTGGCCAGCTTCTCTCTCTCTTACTGCTCTTTGCTGTGGGGTTTGTATAGAGAAGTACCCAGGACAGGCCATGACTCTGGGTTGTCTGTTTTTTGTTTATCTTCATAAGGAAAAGCTGATTTGCCAAATAAACAGGTGCAACTAGGGTTGGAATTAAACTTATTTGCATTTTCTGTTTTTTTTTTATTGCCAGGACTATATGTGTGACCTCACCTAGATCTGAATTTTTGGCTATGACATGCCGACCCTTGTTTCAGTACTGTAATATCCTCTATGATGTCACCACTTTCTTCCCATTTTGCTGTTTGTGGCTCGCATGATACAATTTTTATAGTGTCATGTTTCCCCTCTGCCTCCCTTCATCATGCCTTGATAACCATTCTGGGAAAATAGAATGCTTTCCTATTGCAGTAGTGATGCTGACAGATGTCAGTTTATCAGACAGGCTGTGTAGAGCAAAGCCTGGCACTCTTGTAGCCACATCATTTTCTGGAAAATTCTACTTTCAGTTTTGAAAGGGATTTTATTTTATTTTTGTAATTATGTTCACAGCTGAATTATAGCTGTATTGTCTTATGGAGTCAGGAAGAAGAACACAAAAAGTTAAAACTGATATCCAGCTTATGATAGATGGAAAACTTTCAGAGATGCAATTGAGTTTGATAATCTGACAAAGAGTGGACGGATGGAGAATCAAGATGCAAGTCTTCTGTGTCGGTATCAGGATTTGTGCAGAACTCTCTTAGAGGCCAAGAGCTGTTTTGCCAAATTATCTAGCAAGAACAGAGAAAAATAATTCAGGATTTATTGTTAAAAATAACCATCAATTTTTCATCAGTGATATTCTCTGCTATGAGTCATAGCTGAATGTGTTTGTATAGGAGTGGGAAAGTAGGGATGAAGAGTATTTTATAGACAATAATACATTAATGTTGCCATGGATTTTGTGGCTGTTGCTGCAGAATTTAAGAGTTGTCACCATGGAGTTTGTTTTGTTGTGTGCTGCAGAATAGGCAAAGGACCTGTGTGATGGTGACTTGCTGCAGTGGACATTAGCTCTTTGGTTTTAGGACTTTAGGTAGTAGTGGTGAAAGTAATATTTTGTTTACTAGCTAGAGGCTGTAGTCGATTGTGTTACTGCTGCTTTCCAGACGAAAGGGAAGTAATGGTGAAGTTAAACAATGAATGAAATCTTAGATATGTAAGAAATAGCAGGAGGTAATTTGTAACAATGTGTCTGTGGAAGGATCATCTTAGACAAAAGTGGAACCAACAAGCTTTAGAAAAATCTGGAGTGGAAACTTTTATCTATTAATTATTTCATATTTGGGTAGAAATGTTCCATTTACTATGCAAGATATGAGCAAGTTTTTCTCCATTTTCTCCATGGTCATATTTAGGTAATGTTGTTACCACTTGGAAGTTATTGCAAAGTGTTGTTACACTTTGGTGCTGTAACATTATGAAAAATTAAGTGGAAATTAGTTATATATTACCTTTTATATGGACAGGATTGGAAAGACTAGTATATAGGTAATTTTTTAGAGCTACTGCATTTTAGAAAATTAATTTATATTTCTGACTTTTACCAAGATTCCCCGTCCTTCCCAATAGTCATTGACAGTTTATTTTAAAACAAAGGCCATAATGAGAAGGGTTTGCATTTCTTTTCCACAATCATCATCCAAAATAGTTATAGCTGTTAAAAATTGGTCTTAGTGTTATTCAGATCACATAAGACTTCCTTTAATTGGCCCTTAATAAGCTTGGTTTAACTGGGATTTAAAGAAAGAACAGTGGTCATTAACATTAGCCAGATTAAGACTCTGTTAATTACCATTGAAAGATAAAGTAATATGCAAAGATGGGGTCTAAAACATTCTTGCACTTAAGCACCCAAGGAAGTTGAGAAATTTCTTGCTAACTGAAATAAATAAGTCAATAGCTCTTTCTCTTCAATGCTTAAAAAAGTCAGAAGAGAGTGAGAGTACAATTACTACATTTAAATACTCTGTCTTAATTAGTACTGTGTATACAGATATACTTTCTGTTTTTTTTCTATCCCTCAAACATAATTAATGATTTGTTTCAAGTTTTTGATAAACTCTGCAAGAATGTATCATTTTTATGGTCATTAATCTTTTGTATGGGCAAACATAGTCTAATATATATGTTAATATACTGATGTTTAGGCCTTATATATGAATATCAGTATAAAAATATACATTAATGTTCATATTAATCCATGTCCATACATAGATAATATATAAATATGTCACATACATATATATATGAAATATGTTTATGCTCTTATAAATAGAGAATATTTTCTTATTGCACAGTAGCAATAGAATCAAAATATCTCAAGTGTAAGCAAAATGATAAGAAGATGTATCCTTATAATAATGGCATTTTTGTGATGTCACTATAAATAGTTTAAAGCATTCCTCAGTCACTATAGTCTCTCAAGTATCAGCATGACATAATATTTCCACTTTGCAGTGGACTTGTGGTGAATTTGTCAGGGTGTCCCATCAATCACAGCACCCATCAAGGAAAGTTCAAGAAACTGACAGTGGGCAGATACAGAATCATCTTCTTCTGTGCATGAATAGTTTCTGACTAGTCTTCGTCATTCAGCAAGGATTTATAATCTGAAATGAAAAATTTTTATTCTCAAATAGTTGTTTCTTATATTTAATGTAATGAGAGCTTTTCCCCACTGCGATACTAAGTGATAAGTTCTGGTTTAAACAAACTGCTGTTCTCAATTATTTCCATCTGTATGATTATAAATATTTTAAAAACAAGTAATTCTGTCTCTTCCAGAAAGTGATATGTGCTGATATGTTGTATATCAGTTTCATGGAATATTTTCACATTCTTGTATAGTGAGAAGGACTAACAGTTGTGCCAAGCTTACTGTTACGTATTCTCATATATTAATGATTTTTTTCTACTTCCAGCTCTCTAAATAGACTGGTGATCTTAATTTAGAAAAAAGCTGGTAATATATTTTCTACATTTTATTTCTACTACTTTATATAATCAATTTTCTTCAAATGCCTCCACAGTGAAGAGTTGTTCAACAGCCTCTTTCTGTGACATTTATTTTCTTTGGAGATACAGTCATATTAAAAAATGATCAGTTGGTAGGAAAAATAAACCATGTATTCCATTTAACTTCATTTAGTACTCCAAGATACTGGAGTATGCTAGTTTAGAACTTTCTTTTTTAATTGTATTTTTCAATGATAAATTATGATGAATCACTGCAACATGTGGTTTTCTTTTCTGTTTGAAATTTTATGTAATTTGTATTATATCTCCACTTACTCAGTTAGGAGATAGTAACAAACCCATGATATTCCAGATGTACTGTAATATTTTCTAAATCAAATAAATCGAATCTGCATTGTTTCCATAGTTTCTAAAAACTATGCATATAACATTTAAAAATTAAGTAATTAAATTAAAAAATTAGCTACACAAACATATTTGATATCTTTTTATATGCTTAATTAAATTAATCATTTAATGGAATGATTTCTTTAAATTATTTTGAAGACTGGGTTCTCATATTTGTAACCCTGAGTTGAGGATGAGTGGCAGATTATAGGGTTAATCTTTAAGTCAAGTTTTATGTTGTACTTTTTTAATATAGAACACCTGCAAGCACAAAAGAACATTTCTCACCCATTCATACAGAAACTGCTGCTTGCAGAAGACTTGGTTCCATGTGGACATTCTTATCCTCCTGAGGGTGCACCTGACCCCTCCTATGCATTCTTTCATGTACATATTTTTCAGATGATAACCAAGAGCCATAAAATCTGTTGCTTTTAAAATAACAGGAACTGTATTAACAAAGGAACTTACCAAACTTATTGTCTCAAATAAAATAATTGAAAAACAGGCCCAAAGGGGAAGAAGTATGCTTTAATCGATAGGCTATTTTTACATGTGAATGGAAATTTGAATCCATTCTATTGGATGAGATACAAACTTTATTAGCCTAAACCCATTCAACCTCAATCCTTTACTAAATGCAGGTTTTCTCCTTGTAGGCTGTGCAGTATTCTCTATTAAATTTCTCATTCATCAGTTCTTGCCAAAGGCAGCCAGCATATTGTCATTGTACCCTGAGTAGTTGTGCTCAGAGTGCAGCCTTTGCTATGGAGCTGTCTGTGTTCCCTGGGGACTACTTCCACTACTTACATATGGGAATGAGGAAGGCATCAAGATAAGATCTTGTCTGCAGACCAAGAAAGTTTTAGAGAAATTTTGCATACTGGTGCTGCTGCTTGCTGCTGCTTTTGTGGCAGAAGAGATACTGAAAGCAATCTTTGTAGGTGAGCTTTGTGAACTTGTTAGTTTGTGCTAGATATAGAGGCTTTGTCTCAGCAAACTTCTGGGGAAATCCAGTGCCAAACATGCAACCTGTGTACTTACCCTACATTTTTCAGAAGAGTTTAAGGTATTTTCCAGTATAAAAAGATAGCTGTGCTTGGTGAGCTTAAGATTTTCCAAACTGTGTAAACAAGTTTACATGTGTAATTCTTGTGTTAAGAATGTATGAGGAAAATTTTTTCCACTTGTACCACAAGTAGATTGTACCACAGTACAATCAATTGGTTCTTTGTACTCTACATGTAACATTTGGCTAGTGAGAATTCATAATAATCATTAAAATTAACAGTTTCACTATCATGGTGAGTGGAATAATCCTTTGAATAGAACAAAAATGTTTTAAAATAAAAATAAAAGAAAAACTAAGAAAGGACTACCTCAAATATTCTTCTTCAAATTTTCTTCTTTCCAATCTCCATGGTTAATACCTCAAGCACTTGCCAGTGTGCTCCTTCAATGAAGAGCAAAGCTGAAATCTGTCACAAATCATACCTAGCTGCCAGAGAAATTCAAATTGCTGTAAGCACAAGTGCCAGGGGAGCTCTTACAGCGATGCTGAAACCATAATGCAACATTCACAACGAGATCATTGCATCATAATCTCCTTCTGAATGTGACTCCCTTTGTGTGTCAGGTGTTTGCATGTCAGCGGGAGAAGAAGAAAGGGGATTGCGAGTTTAGCACAATCTGTTGTTCTGTATTAAAGTTTGGGGTTTTTATAATATTAAAAATGACCTGTTTTTATGCAGGATATTCCAAAGGCTTCAGAGCTAAACTATTGGCCTCTAATCCCCTTAATACAAAACACTTTTGTTCGGAATATTCCTGTTTTCATTTCAGACAAGCTAGTTACTTGGAATTCTCTCTAAGCCTATAAGCTTACAAAAGTTAATATATATGAGAATTTATATTTTCAGTATATGCATCACAACTATTTTAATTTCCTAAGTGCACAATCAATATTTAAATGAAGAATATTTGATTTTTTCTCAGCTGTATCAGCTTTTGAGCAGAGTAAGTTTATGAAAATCCACAGAAGACTTTTTTTTTTCCCCCTCCTAGATTTACAGCAGCATAAGTGAAAGGAGAATCAGGGACATATATTACAAAATTTCATTTGCATTATTTAAACATCTATCAGACCTGCCTTTATTTCATGCAGTCATGCTCACAATGTATATGTAGGTTGTTTTGGGTATTTTTGAGAGCTTATCAATATAATCTAAGACCTGAATGTGTATCTTCAAAAAAATCCTCAAGATACAGTGACTTTAATAGTGAAGAAAGCAGGTTAGTTCAGAGATGTCAGTAAAGCTGAACATTGAGTGAATATCTCTCTCACTTGACTGACACTCAATAGTATTTTAATCATTAATTTTAGCTACAAGAAAATATGTTTGATTTACTGTGTTGTGCAACTGAAGACCATTTAATTAGTAGTAAGAATAAGACTATGGATGAATGTACAGATAATTTCACCAAAAAAACAACATCTCACTTAAGTTGTCCTACATAATTCATTGTACTGCTTTTATGATAGAAATATAATGACGATTTTCTCAGGGGAAAAAAAAAAAGAAGAAGAAAAAATGCTTGATATCAGTCCTGTTAAACTTATCTAACTTCATGAAGTGCTGAAGTTTGGAATGCAGTTATCCACAGTTTAAAAAGATATATCCCCAATGTGGGATGGTGTATCTGTGAATTGCTACGTACAGCTGACTCCCCACTGACTATACAGGGCATGAGGCATTTGGTAACTTACACTGAATATTTCAGTTAAGTGAATTTAGGTGCAAACGTTTCATAGCTGAGTTGTGTGTTCAGTACCAGGAAAAGGATTAGGCAGGGTGGATTTAGTTGGTATCTGTATAATTTACTCTTTAGCTATCAGAAAAAAAAAAAATAAAAAGAAGGAGAAATGGTCAATAAGTGTATTGTAGAAGATTAAATATATCTGCATGGACTGGTTTGAGACATGTGATCTGTAGGGTAGAATTCAGCACATACCTTGCTTGATGTGTGGCATTGGGCACAAAGCAAGAAGCTGCTGTGAGTTCCACCAAGTTGGGTGGTGTGAGTTCAGAACTAGTGGTCTAGTCAATAAAGAATCTCAATATCAATATGAGTAACTCAAACCTCTTTCACCCATCTCCTGTGAAATCAGTTATTTTCCAATGTGAGGGGCCTCTTTCTGTGTTTTATCAATGTTTTTTTCCAACAGTCTACTTAAAATGTAAAAAATGGAATTATACCTTGAAATGCCTCTTTGTTTTTAACTTAACAGAGTAGATGGCTATCATCAGGAGTGCAGTTGATGGAGAGTTTAAGGGTAATTTAAGTATCTAAGTCCCCAAGTAAATCTTGAAATCCTGCCTATCCCTTTATAAGTCTGTGAAGGTCTGGGACAACCTAGAGGAATGGAGATGCTTTTCAAAACTGCTGGGTACTTAAGACTTAGACTGAGAACCATATGAGTTCTAAGTTTTCCTTGTTGGTATTTCTCCCCTGTCTAGTTTAGGTGGCTCCACACTTAATTTTTGTTTTCTTTTCTTATTTTTCTTTGAATTCTGAGTAATTCTTCCCTTTCTTTCTGTGCATTGTTTTGTATTGATTTGCCTTCAATTCTTTTATGTGTTCTGGCTAAAAGTTAGGCATTGTGGTATAACTGTGCCTTTTCTTGGACCTGAGGATAAATGCCAGAGAGCAATGATGGAAAGAAGAGAGAAAGAGAATAAATAGTTCCGCATGCCACTGAAACTGCATAGGGAATTTAGGTAGGCAGAATGCAATTATGCATTTGGAATATAGCCAGGACATATGGGTTAACACATGTACTCCTGTGAAAAGTGCCATGGGATATTTAATGACTGTAAGTTGTCAGAACTCAGTTTTATATCTCATCTGAAAGACAGCACCACCAGCCACATGATGTCCCTTCACACCATGCTGAAGCAGTTCCTTGCTATACACCCAGAGGGAGGGAGGGAGTGAGGGAAGGAAGGAGTGGTGTCTTCTAAATCTCCATTTCCATTTCTTGCTGTAGTTGGGTTTTCTTGAAAGATTTGTATTAAAAGATTAATCAAGCCCAGCTTTATTAGCTAATGACCCCCAACAAGTTCACTGTCCAAATCTGAATATGAGTAAATTGCCTCGTCTAGAAATGGCTTGCTGTAAGATGATGCTTTGCCACACATTTCTTTGGATGGGGCCCTGCAAACACTTCTGGGCTGGCCACCTTAGGAAAATCTCATACAAGTGTAAAAGTCTTGCTCAAAGTGGAGTACTGCAAGTGTGTAGTATAAAACATAAGCATGTTAGCCAAATCTTTTTTGTTAGTCAGCTTATTATGGCATGATAAAAAAAATAAAAATAAAGAGGTTGTATGTCAGCTATTATTTATGCTGGAAACATAAGGAATCTAAAGAAACTGTTAGGCAGGATAGTTTAGGTCTACTATGTATTTAATCTATTAATATGAAATCTATTTTGGTGGCACTCAAGGTGTAAGAACAGGCATTGCAACATTATCTGACTGTTACTAATTTAATTGTTAGGAACTTCTGCAGTCCTAACTGTAACTGGAGTGCCCCAAACTTCTATTCTATTATAATTTGGGTGGGTTTGATGATACTAATTGTTGAAACATACCCCAGGCTCTGCAGTTGATGTGCACCTTGGTGGATTCTTTTTTCTGTAGGCTGTTAATGGCAGATAATTTTAATTTTTCTTTTTTTTTTTTTTTTTTTTTTGCAAGGGCCGCTCAAAGTTGTGTTTTCTGTTCTTAATTCATGGGCTTTTTTAATGAGGATGTATGGCAGAAAACAGTGTACACCAATTTCCTGAAATTTGAGCATTGAATATAACCTATATTAGCAGTGTTTATCATGTTGGTCTGCTGATGGGAGCTTCTTTACAGGACAAGTCATAAAGGGCTGGATTCCACAGATAAAACAGCCTTTGTGATTCATGAATAAATAAATGCATTCAGTCCCTGCATTACACCATTTTTTAGGCAGCTTTGTCCCCTCCTGCAGAGCATTGATGCATGTTTGTCTTTGCAGTTGGGACTTTCTTTTTGATGTGGTGATTGACTGGAGCTCACCAATAATTTGTTCAGCTGTGTAAGCCCACTAATTTCCCCAAATTAATCGTAAGTGTGTGTATGGTTGAGATAATTGAGCTGGTTGCCATACTCAGATATAATTCTGCAGACAAATTCTTGATGCAAAAGTCATGAAACGGCAGTGTGAAAGGCAAGTATTCAGAATTTTGTAAAGCCTTCCCTGTTCTATATGTTTGTTTCAGTTTTGGTATAAAAGAGGCTCTCCTGCCCATTTTCTCTGGAAAAGACATTGATAGCATAACTATTATCCACTTGGAATAATAAGTTTCTTGTTTTCAACTATGAGAATAGCTGAACCAAAATGTTACAAAAATAAAATAGAGATAGGTGCAACTGTAAAATCTTAGCAGCAGTCACACATATAGCGTGAGAACTTGTTAAGAATCCATACCTTCTTAGAATTTATTAAAGCACCAGTTATGTATGTGGTGTCATTTTTTTCTTCAAAATGCTCTGTAAAGGAGCAAAAAATAATGCTTTAGATATGAAAGGCTATACTATTTCTGCAACTGCAAGCTGTATGAAACAATTCTTGAAAATGCAAGAAGAAATCTTATTTAAAATTATAGGATTCTGCATTATAGCCAAAGAAGAATAAATGAAAAATCTATTATGTTTCTTAAATATTCTGCAAGCTATGGAATAATGCTGTGAGTCTTACCATACCAGAGCTAGCAAAAAAGTTGCAGTTTTGGTATGCTTCATTAACTGTTTGCATACAAGACAAAAGTGCTTTCTGATGAAGTGTAAAACCAACTTGGGACCAATTTTCCACAACATAAATTCAACATTCATTCCATCCCCTGATATTCTTAGATTCAAACAGCTAGGGAGGTTTTATGTCTTATCCTTTATCAATAATTATTTTTAATTCTACAATTTTAGATTATTCAGCCAAATGTAATAAGCTCAAGTTGATTTCATACTGTGATGATTGCTGTTAAAGACATGTTGCTTGCTAGAGAACTGTGATTAGTCTTGTTATGTGTGTTTTTAAGCAGTTATTTGAAATTCTGTATTATGGATGTCTCTTATTAGAGATATTTCTCTATTTCTTTAGGTTTTATCACTGGGGAAATACATTTTATGCAGGCATGTATCGCTTCAAGGATGAATTTAAGATGACACCTTTTAAATATTTTTTTTCCATTTGTGGAGTTGAGCTATGTAGTTTAGTGAAGTGGGAAGTGCCCTTTTAGATTTGGTACTGCACATCTGTGAAAATTATTTATTCTGATAATGTATTTAATGCTTTTGCTCATGATTCAAATTTGTGTCTGCTGAATTCTGTGTGGTCTCAGTTTTTCTATTGAAGCTTGGCTGGTGATGTGCCATCTTTGTATCTTACTATAAACGATCTGGTATTTATTGAATGGAATTTATTTTACTTTTATTATAGAGCAGTTTAGCTATGGAGAGGAGTCACTAGACTCCAATGAGGTGAGTGGGTACTTGACAAATGTAGAGTGCTTGAATGTATACAAAGTAACTGGAATTACAGGAATTTTGCCTGACATGAAAGTTCGTAAGTTATCTTTAATCACTTCCAACTTGAGTAGGGAAAAATTGGAATTTTCAGTTTAGCTGTATGTAGACTTATTTTAAGTTTTGAAGTAATTTGCTTGCAGTAGAGAAAGATAAATAATAGTCTTATGGAAGTTTATTAATAAGGGAGGAGGAAAGAGTGCTCTGGTGATCCCCTATTTGCAGAGGCTACTCTGTAGACTGCTGAGAGACCTCACTATTATCCTGATAAACCTTTTATAGTAAATGCCAAATTGCAAACTGTCTTTATTCATTCATTTTTTAAGGTTTGTTTTCCAGCTCTTGCTTACTTACAGTGAGGAAAAACCTAAAAGAGACTAGAAAGGGATTTTTTTTTTTCAGTGTTTTGGAAGATGTTCAGGTAGATAAAGATGTGGACAGATTGTTGATGGACAGGAAGAAGGGATCCTGAAGAAAACTGAGTACTGAGATCAGAAGAAGTTGAGCATAATTGCCTTATATGCAACGTTTGACCCCATGTATAGCCTCACATATGCGTTGAATTAATGCGAAATCGTTGCTGAATACAACCACTGAATAGATGCTTTAGAGCCTATTAAGTATGTCATTCTGTTTGAGTTTTGTGCTAATTTCTTTCCACATGTTTAAGCCCATCATGGTTTTTTTTTTTTTTTTTTTTTCAAATATTGTATTCCGTCCTTTACTATGTGTGCTTTAAGTGTAGGAACTGTTAGCACGTCTGAAGTAACATCTGCTCTGTCTTTTTGTTGCTGGGTTCATGGTATAATTAGCTCTATATTTCACCAAATACAATTTTGCTCCCATGGTGGATAGAGCAGCATGAAGAAAACATAAATAATTACAGATTACAGAAACAGAAGGGAAAGTGGGTGTAGGTGGCTTTGATGGAAAAAAGGGTTAAGGAGAATAGAAGGTCAACTCATTATAGGACATAACATTGTTAAAATTATACTTGAGTATACTTCAGTTTCTCACATTTGAAGTATATAATTTTCTTGTTTAATTCCACCTAGTTTTGCTAAAAGGAAAGGTGTTTAAAAAAGAAGAAACTTTATTCTAGGTTATATGAATTTAAAAATCCTAAATTATGTGTAAACTTAAATGAGCAAGCACTCATAGACTAGGATATGTTGGGTTTTTTTTAATTAGCTGAAGATTGCAGTGTATAAATCACACTTTTCTAGACAGTGCAATGAAGATTATCTAAAAATATAAGAGAGAAGTTTTCCACGCAGGCTTTTTGGGTGAGCATTGTGCAGTTTGCTACAGAGTTGCCTACTCTCTGACAGTTCTCCCTTATGAAACTACTTCCAGCAAGAAAGATGTCAGACAACCTGATTCAGTACAGGTACCTTGTACCATTTGGAATGCCTTTGGGCACCCCACTTGACCTCCAGCTTCCATTCTCCTGAATGGCAGAGATCATATGCAATAGGTACTCTGTCATATTTGTGAGCCCTGTGGGGACACATCAGACACCACGTCAGGGCACCTGAAGTGACAGCAGGTGACAGAATAGACCTCCAGAGTGTGCAGTGCCATGTGCAACCCACTTCCCTTGTCTCAGGAAGCAAATAGTGTCACTTATAAGACAGTGAAAATATTTAAGAATTTCTTCCTTGCCTTAATTTGTACTTATATTAATGATCCTTTAAAAGATTCTCCTTTCTATAACATCCAGAAATAATAATGTGATTGGTGCCACTGCTAATCAATATTTAAATAATGGTATGATTTTGTGATGTCTTATATTTTTTAAAGTTATTTTAGCAATTTTTCTCAGCCTTGTCTAAATAGAATCAGTTTATGAAGAGAAAGAAGATAAATCATGGTGGTTATAACGTGGCCTAAAGGAATTTTCCAGAAATACTCATGTCTAGCCATGTTCTCTCTATGATGCATGTCATCCTGAGTTTATACCAACAAACATCTCTGTTAAGAATGGCAAAAGCTTTCCTTCTTTGTCCTTTTTCCCACCGAGTATCAGTAGTTTTCTAGTGGCCTCATCCATATCAAAATTAATCCCACTGTTAAATAGTTCCCCAGTTTCAGCCAACTTCACGAAAATGGTCTTCTGGAACTTCGTGTGGTGCCTTAGAGTATGTTCTGCTAATACTGAATCCAAATTCTGTGGAATTACTAAAAAATGTGGGCAAAGAGCTATAGTTGGAAGTTTGGAAGATAAACAACTTCCTGCACTCACAACACCATCACTCTTATAATGACCTCTTTTCTGACAAAGGCATTTTGAATTTCCAACTCTTTATCTGCTGTGTATGTGTAAACATATATAGATCTTGTACATTTGGGTTTAGGTATGCAGCTTGGTACAAATCTCTTTTGCCCATTTACAACACTTCCATAAGCAGTGAGAGCTTAGAATTTTTAATTAATGTGTTTAAAAAACCAATTCAATTCTCATTGATACAGAAAATAAATCATCTTAGAATTAGTTTGCTATTCATAGTAAAGGATTTCTGACTACTCATGTAAAGGATTTCTGACTTCTCTTCTTGACAATTTTTCTTGTATTTTTTGCCTGTTCCTACTTAATTAAACTTTCTTTATTTGAAACCTTAAAATATAATTTTTAAAAAATCAGTTATGTCCAGACTCTAGGGTGGGAGATAAATTGAAATTTTAATCTTATAGCAGGTCATGCTGAGGTAAGAAACACAAGATTTAACATCTAAGGTTAAATCATCATGAGATACAGTGATCTCAGTTGTCACTGCTTTTGTGTAAGCAGCTTTGTTAGAGTTAACTATTTCTGGTAGCATTATAATATTGGTTATTGTAATCTTCAAAGAATAGTATAGAACAAGTAATAGGGCTACTGGTACAAGAAAATGTAATTTTCCTCCTTTTTTGCTTTCAGACTACAAACAATAAATCATTTTGTTCCAGAGACAATAAAGCACCAACTGGGTGCTGGTTTAATTCCTATCAGGGGAGGTCTTCAGTAGCTTTCTAAAATAAAGTAATTAGAGAAAGAGTTCTTTAATAAAAAAAAAGGATTATTTTTGTATATCTCTTGTGTTCTTACAGGTGTTAATCAGAGTAGAGTAAAAAAGATTGTATTCTACTTCCATTTTACATCAGAGAAATAAAAGTTACAAATCAACTGCAACAATTGCAAAACACATAAAGAAAAATCCCAAGTGCAACAAGAATTTAGACATAAATGGCTTCATTGTACTGATGAAGGTTACGGTTGTTTAGTGGAAAAAGAAAATAATAGGAATCATAGCACATAAATGAAAGAAAAGGATGTCTTGGGGGAGGGGAATGGGGAAATGTTTCCTTAATAAAGTCAACCTACAGAAATAAAACCAACATCTGCTCCTCGTTTCTCTATTTGATTTCACTTTTAATTACAGAACTTCATAGTTGAG
Organism: Acridotheres tristis; assembly: GCA_037013685.1. Lineage (NCBI taxonomy): Eukaryota > Metazoa > Chordata > Aves > Passeriformes > Sturnidae > Acridotheres > Acridotheres tristis. The sequence continues at coordinate 64,108,874 of CM072884.1, read as the reverse complement.
GCAATTTTAGTAAATCTTTAGCTTTTCCTTTTTTGTGGTTGAAGCTACTGACCAAGTTCTAGAGGCACTGAGTGTATTTGTGCTTTTTTTCCTGGTCTTTGAATAATACTGCCTAACAGTGGACCCTGTTTGCCTTTTGAAGGAATGTCTCCTGAGATTTCCTGGCTTTTGTATTCTCCAGCTAGTAAGCTTCAGCTCAGTGGCTCCTGTTATTGGTGTGTAAAGGAAGTTTTGGAAAAGGTTTAGCACCTCTGGCTTCTCTGTTCACCCTCTGAGTGTCTTTAGATTTCACACTTTTTAAATGGTTCTTCTAGGCCTTTATTGATGGGGACAAGCTATTTTTGTAAGCATGTAGGGGTGGGATCCCATCCCATGCAGAGATGGGATGGGCTGGAGGAGATTCAGCCAGGGCTCAACTGGATACCTATGTGGTCACAGGCAGAAATTTGCCCTACGTGCAGGAACCACATGTGATTAATTGTTCTGTCAAGGAAAGATAGATATAGCTGGCTTTACAAAATAGTATTGTAATACAGCTCCAATCTGACATACTAATTGATTAATAGATAGGTGAGTTTTGCTGGTTCGTCAGCCAAAAATAATTATACCATGAGCACTGTTGGGGTATGACTGCAGTGATTTGAGTCAGGAAAAGTGCACTTGTTGTAGGCTTCTGTGTAGTTAAGAAACTTGTACTGAGCAGGTGAAGATTAATATACTTGCAGGATTTATACTCAAGAATATTAGTACAAAGCTGCAGAGAGTAAGGATGTTTAGATAATTGTGTTAAGTTTTGAAAAAATAGAGTTCTTTGCAGTCATAAACTCTCTTAAGAGGTTAATTTCATTCAATAGCCATTTGCAAAATCCCCCAAATTATTTTCATAATATTCTATATTTCTGAGCAATATATCCTCAAAATCACATACAAAATTGCTATGTGAATTTATGAAAGAGTATTAGTGCTGTATTGTACACTTTCATATTCCCTGATAAATTTGCTTCATTTTAACTAAAAAATAGCTGGCATAGTCTTGAATATTTTCATTTTTGATAATGCTAGAAAACCTGTATGTTGATATTTGCAGTATACATGCATACATTCTTAATCAAAGCTGTATGGGATCAGGTTGTTCTGAAGCATATCTCTGCACTGACTCCACTTTTCAGCGTTGCCCTCAGCATAGCAGAGATGATGTAGAAAGGGATCTAGACTTTATGAGACCTTCATGACTAACTTTGCCCTTTTAAACGAAGTAGATTCAGGGACTTTATAATCTGCTTTTTTAGGGCCACACTATGACACCTGTCTTGTGAGAGCTGTCTAAATTATATTGCTGTGACTGCTCTTGATAAGCCAACTATAGGCACTGGGCAAAGCAACACCTCAGGATTACTAAAAAAACATCTTATCATCATACATGCTGTAGAGTCAGCTGTTCCAATAAGTGATTTTTATGGTTTTGAGAAGTTGCTTCACTAAACCTTGACCCAGTGTGCTATATAACTAACTGATTTACATGGAAGTTCTGGAGGTTACTTCTCACTGCTCATGTATTACACATGGGTTAGTTGCCTTTTTGATCTCCATTAATATTGTGCGCTCAGAAATGTTCTTCAACTTTATGATTGGGTATTTTCTCCATATATTATTTATTGCATGCTACTATTCCATGGTAACTCCCTCACTGTATCATATCACATGCATCTTACAGCAAATATCACTGAGCTGTGATCACATGTTCATGATGGGTTTAGAACTTAGTATGATTAATCATTCAAAGTGTACACTGTGGTGTGTTTTATTCTTTATGTCTGTCTCATTTTAGATGTAAGGAATAATATTTTTTCTTCTACTGTGTGTGTAAGGCAGGTGTTACAGAAAGTTTGCAACCCCATTCATGGGGCTTCTCTGACTGGAAGATAAAAATAGTGACTTTTCATGGAGTTCTGTTTGCTGTAGTATTATAATGTTGCCCTGAAAAGTCTTCCTCTGCAACCATGGATACCAGCTTCTATGCCCATTACTTGTATACAGTAGATGTATGTTGCATCTTGGCTACAAGATGAGAAGAAACACATTCTGCTTGCTCTGTGAGCCATCTCTCCCTGCCTCAGTTCTTCCTGATATTCTATTTTAATTAGCTATTATGGTTTATTTAATTAAGGATTGGGTCCCAAACTGACCTGCATTTCATCTTAACTTAGAAGTTTGGATTTGTATTTGTTTGTTTAATGAGTTTGCATTGTTTTAACTCACTGACAATTAATTGGACAGCCTAGGTCAGACTCCTGGCAGTGTTTTTTTCTCTGCATGATCTCATTCTTACTCACTGTCTGAGGCCTCTTTCAGCCTGAGCATGGAGGGAAAGGTATGCCCTCCAGCATGACATAAAGCCCGAACCATTTCAAGATGGCTGTTTGAGATTGAATGTAGAAGATTTCAGCAGATGGCTTCTAATTACTTGAGATATGCCAGAGTGCTGAAAGGAGCATTTGTAACTTCAAACCTAAGGGGTAGCTGTACCTGACACGATGTGAGTGGCATGTGCATTAATGTACCCATGTCAGCATTTATTCCATCTACGGTTTCTGCCATGAGCTTTATCACAGATAATTGTCTATGATATGAATGGAACTTCCTTGAGTATTGTTGTAATAGAGCTATAACTAATAAACCTATTACAGAAAGTAGAAGAAAATCCTATGCTTTTTAATGGAAAGTAGAAATAAAGCGACAATCTATATTCATACTCATTTTATCGAGAAAGCTATGGAAACTTTGAATTAAAACTATCATTTTGACCTTTTAGTTGAGTTTATAGGCAAGGCTCTTTTTATGATAGCGAGCAATTTCTTTAAGATGCAGGGAAATTACTGTTACATTAGTTGCATAAAATAATTGAGAATTTTGAGAGAGAGATATGTCATGCTCACCTTACTCACACTGTTAGTCTCAGCAAGGTCAAGGGACTAATTGTGGACCCAGCCTGCCCTAAGCCAGTTGCAGTACATAATTGCATGCTGCCCTGGGAGCAGCCTAAGAAGGAAATTGTGACTTGAAGCAATTCTGTTTGGTATTCTGGGGGGTAGGGTCAAAACTAGCCTCAGTGTCTGCTCCCTCCCTTCCCCTACCGGTGGGTGGTGAGTCTGCAGAACTCATTTCCCCTCCTGGGCTACCATCTGTGGTATGAGAAACCGGTTCACGGAAGAGAAACTCCGGGTTTCTTTCAGAAGGTTTGTGTGTCAAACCTTTCTGATTTCTACATTTTAGAATACATTCAGGGTAATTAGTTCATGTGCTGAAATAAAATTAGAAGTAATATTTTTAAACTTCCTTGTAGGACCTTGTGTTAATAGTGAACTTCTGATGTTGTTTGATTTACTAGTAATTCTAAGACTCAGCACAAACCATTTTTCCGAGCAGCTTGTTTAGCCTTAGAAAATGTCACCAGCTAGAGCTATTTACGCAACACATTCCAAATTCCTGTGAGTTGAGCGGTGTGTATTTTGGAATGCTTTAACCTCCTCACTGAAATGAAGAACTCCCTCTAATTTCAGCTGCTTCCAGGAATATAACCCAGTCTCCCTGGGAGAAAACTAGCAGTCTCATCAACACAATCTTGTACTGGCAGAAAGTCGTATTAGCAGAGGTAGAATGGATCTCTGAGCAGCAGATCACCCCTGAACTTTTGTCAGGGTGAGCAGGGGAAGATTTGAAGCTTTTGGGGGCACTGCACTCCTCATCACCACAACAGAGATTTCTCTGACAGTAATCACTTTTATTTCTGAATATGTAAAAAATAAACCCTGTTTAAAATTGTCAGTGACTTTGTTAATGCTACTTTAGTGAAATAAAATTCTGGCTTATTTATTTTTTTTTTCCTCTTGGTTCAAATAACACTGATATTTAGTTACCTTTCTTCTTTCTATAGATATACATAAGCTGATGTAAAAAGAAAATTACAGGCTCTCTTGCTATAATTCAAATTTTTAACAAGAATAAATACTGGTGATAACATCTGGCATGATTGAAACAAGCACAGTGAATTTTCCTTTGAGAAACAGTATGCAGTTATTATTGCTAAACATGAAGTTACATGGGTTTGCTTGCTTAATACACATAAGGGTTTGTACTCAAAGGGATGGTTTTTGTTTTTTTTTCTGTTGCCTGCCTTCTCAGGCCTGTTAAATGATGCAACATTGCGGTCTTGTTAAACAATAATAACAGAAACAAGATTTCTTTAGCAAGAATTTCAAATAATCATATAATGTCATCATTTACCAGAAGCATTTTATTTTAAAAACATGATTGAAATAATATTGAGATGAACAATTTTAGCCATATTCCTGTGCCTGTTCTGTGCATTGAGAAATTACTATTTTAAGAACATTATTATATTAAGAACATTGCATTTTTTGAAGTATAAAATCCCCTGTAAAAAATAACCATTGCAGTCTGATTTACACAGTTAGAAGTTCCCATTCCATTTTTCTTACAGACATTTTGTGCTTATATTGCTGAAGCCCTTCTCTACCATGGCAGAAAATATATAACTTATGAAATAAACCCTGTAATTTAGGTTTATTATTTTATTTGTGTATTTTTATATCTACTTAAAATATCTGGTAGCAAAGATACAGCTGTATAATACACATAACAGCTCAGTGAAATCAGTAGCCATAGATTTTAGTAACCAGTATGAATAAGGAAGTTTACTTCTAACAGGTGACCACGAACAATCCACTCTGCACCACCTAAGTGTTATTTAGACTTTAATAGACTAAGATCCTGGTGTCCCCTGGGAGGAAAGAAAGTATAAATACACGCATAACAAATGTGGTCCTTGAACTTTTATACATCTGCGTGCATCGGTACATGCCAAACATAACATACTCCAGCTTATTCACCTTCAGGCTTCTGCAGAGGCTATTAAATTGTTTAATCTGCAGAGGATAGATATGGAAAGCCTTTTCTTATCCAGCTCCCAGACCAGCTCTACAAGAGTCTCTGCTTTGGTGGAGAACAAAGTGGTGGTGGTGGTACCTTGTGAGCTTGGCTCTTTCTGGGTATGATAGAAGAGCACAGTGAGCCACAAAGAGATGCCTTTTCTGCATCCAATGAAGCAAATCTGTCACTATGCGTGCTCCACACAGCAGTGTGGGTAAGGAAAAAATTCAGTAAGGCTGTCGAGAGAATAGGAGAAACCTGTCAACCCCCCCAAACAACAGTTGTGTGTTTGTATAGTATGTATAGATTCTGGGAGAGGTAGAGACATGGTCCAAGCCATTTGCCTGAAAAGTAATATTTTGACACTAATGTGCTTGTAATCTCCTTCCTTAAGGTTTAGAACAAAGCTTCACAACAATGTAAAACTCAGTCAACAGAGTGTTTAGATAAACCCAGAGTAAATGTCCAGCTGCAACCCAAAAGCCTGAGTTCCCCAGCAGGGCTGGAAGCGTGGTTGTGCCTGGGGAGATGTCCCTCCGGGACAGGGATGGGGATGTCCACATAATTTGGGATATTTGTCACACTACTGCAAGAAACAGGAATTTTTCTTTAAACTGACATGCTAAAATCATCATGTATTTGTAGCAGAGATCTTTAAGAAGTATGAATGATATCAGTATTGGTGATACAATTGCAAGAGTTGACAACACTGTAGGTGGCACAAGCAGTTGGTTTTAGCTACCTTTAGATATTAAACACATTAACATATCTATACATATTTAGATATTATACAAATTCTTATTCATAAATAAAGAAATTTATGAGGAATTGGTTTTTCTGAAGTGTCAGCTACATCAGCTGGCACTTGTAAAGTACCTTTTGTGCAAGTCACACTGTAAACTGAAATGCGAAGTACATATGGGTAGGAAATCCTTTTCCTGTGAATTGTCCAATCAGTCTTGCATTGTTTGAAATTACCATCACCACATACTTACCATATGTCATTTCATATAGGAAGATTGTGCAACTTTGAAGAAGCAGCTTTAAACCCTTATTTTCTGTTGGTTACTTTAATTTGTCTGCTAATTTCTTTTTGCAGTATAATACCAAAGTGAGTCATGAGTCTTCTGCAAGTTAAGGGCATATGGATATTATCAGGAACAAATGATAATGTATAATAAGTTTGATTTTATGTAAGTACTGTTTGAAATTAATTAAAGACTAGGAAAAAGAGGACATGAATTACCTTTAGTAGTATCTGCAAGTATAACCCATTCTGCAGTTTCTGTGTGTAGCAGGCATCTGTGCTAAGAGACTAAATAGTGAATAGGAATCTGACTATCAAAAAACAGTTCCTGGGATGAAAGTCATGATCAATCTCTGTATTTATAATTTTGTATTTTATCAGTGCCTTCAATCTTATTTGCCATAACATGGCCATGTGAAATAAGAAATATCTTTGCACTTCAATTTAATTTTAAAGTAATTGCATGTAGTAGATGCCTTGATGCAAAAAAGTATCATATAATCCATGTAATCATAGTTTCTGCCTGTTCATTTATTAGCTACGTTTACAAGCAAGAAGTAGGTTTGTATGTTTTCAAAACATATGCTTGGTAAGCACTAAATCAAAGACTTATAAAAACATTATCAATATGTTCTAATTAATATTTGCTCTTTTCCTTAAGCTATTATAAGGATACTTAATGCATAACCTAAAATTAGAGTTGACAATTGCAAATACAACCCAACCAACATAGTAATAAAATCAATACTTACATTTCCCTTGGGGCCACTATTTACTGTTTGCTGTGCCATTCCCTTAATGGAATGGCAGTTATGTTTGCAGAAACCTTGTAACTACGATTTTTGTATTTTAACTAATAGCAGCTTTCCTGAAGTAGTATGATTAAAAAAGAATCTGGAGTTGCTTTCAGAAAATTGCTGTAAACATTTTGCAGTCAGTTTTAAGACTAGTAAATGTCACTGAATTCTAAAATGAATTATTCGTTATGTTTAAAGTCCTTTCAGTTGTATTACAATAGACATTTGCCTTAATCTTGAAATACTTCCCTGATTTGTTTTTTCTTTCGTTTACTCAGTTCAAATTATTCTTAATCACTAAAAGCTCATTCCTGTGTGGAGGTCTGCAGTGTTCTCAAAGTGTACAAGGGAGTCTGGCAGTTTATTTGACTTAGCAAATTAAAATAATGGAGGAAAGCATGATCTTTGAGATGAGTCATTGCAGCTGCTGCACAGATCTAATTCTAGTCTTTTGACTTGGTTCTTCTTTCACTGAAGTCTGCCGTTCTCTGGCAGGGCAGCAGGCGTTCCTGTGCCTTGCAGTGTAACTGTATAGTACAGAAAGCATGCTATAGTTGACATTTATAGTGCACACAAGTGTCCTGTGTGTTTGCATATTCAGTAGAATATTTCTCTAATGATGTCTGACAAGAGGGATGAGCATCTGAAAGAAAATCTGTGAGTCATCATGGTTTAATAATTCGTTCCTTATGGGGCTCAGCTGACCATGCAGTGCTCTTGGCATCGCTGGAGTTTAGGGTAACAGGTTCTGTCGTGCAACATGGCCACTTGCTTGGGCTCAACTGTCAGGGACTAACTATTAACTCTAATTGTTAACTAATTGTTACCTTTGATCATGTGGCCTTATACCAAACTTCTGCTTTCACTCCCATTTTGCACCTATTATTTTGAATAGTATTCATATGAGCGAGTCATTTGTAGTCTGCATCAGTGTCTGATTATAGTCACTTCGTGTGAAACGTCACCATTTCAGGATCTGCTTTCATTTCACTTGTTAGTGATATGGGAAAATTAAAAAATATGGAATGCAAAAGAAATTTTGAAATACATTAATTTGAAATGTTCCTTGTAACTTTTCTGTTAGGGTGCATTTTAAAAGTATGTTGAAATTTTTCTTTTAAATGTATATATGACTTATGCCAATTTTTGTACCTAGTACAGTTTAGGCATAGACTGTGTCATCAGTAATCACTCTTATAATTTTGTAAAATTTTTGTCTAAAATTTTCACCAAAAATATCCAAGAGTCTGCGCTCAGGCCATTATTAATTTTTCTAGTTTTCAACAGCAGCAGCTATTCAGCTTCCACAGAGAACAAGTCAGGGGAGAAACAGAAATATCTTTCAGTATTCAGAGATTTTTTTTTTTTTGTATCAATACTTCAAAGCTTTGGAGGAAGGAATTAAATTTTGTCATTAAGATGATCCTAGAATACCTAGTTCTAATCACTTGAAAATCCATCTGAGTCTGACTAAGATAGAAGTTTCTGCAGTTGTGTTTCAACTGCATATTGGACTTGTTTAGAAACTTGCTACTCTCCTGCAGCTGCACTGGTATGGCCCAGACACAAAGAACGATATTTTGGAACATTTAACTCCTATTGCCTAAGTGATATTGGTACTAGAATTTCCAGCACTTGATGTCTGTTACCATAGAAGAAAGTCTTGATGTTTGTGTTTTGGATTTGGCAGGCGTAATTCCCTGCACTTTACTAATACAGTGCTTTATAGCATCCTTTGAGGATACTGTTTCTGGACAAAATCGCTAGATTGCCCAGAAGAGGTTACTAAGAGCAAACTGGCTTCCACGCTACCAGTGAAAACATTGATGTCGGTCTAGATTAATCCCATCATCAAAAAGCAAACAAACGCACGCCCCACATACTTTAAAGTTTGCCCCAGTATGATTTAATTCTTTGAGGCTCAGCATTTGTTTATGCAAGCCTGCAGTATTTAGTGGCATCAGCAAACTTTGTTTCATTAATATTTAGCCAAAGCAATTGTGTGCACAGAATCCTAGACCCATTCAAGGAAACATATTTTGAAACAGGATATTGAAAATAAAGTCCATAGGACAACAAAAGTCAGCTTACATGCTGATGTCAGCATTTGTGTGTGGTGATAAAGCCAAGCTCTTTCCATGATAAAGATAAATTCATATCCAAATCTTTAATAAAAAACAAAACGGATGTTAGCTATTCCCATTAAAGTCTGAAGCGTCTTTGTAACACTTCCCAGAGATTCAATTGTTGGGAACAAAAGTTATGTCCTGTTAAGAAAAAAAATTAATCACTCAAGTTATTACTTAGGGTATACTGTGTATTCCAGGTTCAAGCTTTATACTGAAGCCTTTGAAGAGGCTGCCCATACCTACCAAATGTTGTAATTGATACAGAATCACTGCTATACAACAGCTGCAATAACAAGGTGCTGCTGCCTTTACTTTAATCTACCTCTCTTTCTGCCAGTTTATTATGTTTTGAATTTATTCTTTTGTAGATCTGTGAGCTATCTTTCTTATGGAAATTAATCTTTTTAAAAGATTTGTACTCTCATTTTCAAACACTAATACATTCATTCAAGTATCCCATTATTCAGAACCAGCTGGCTTTTTATCTAGTGATATTTACTTCAAAAAGCCAAGTTAAATGGTATCATAGATTAATTCTCAGGGCACAGGAAAGCTTTTTTAGAGAAAAAGAGATTTGGTAATTACTTAGAATATCGCAATAAAATCACAGAACATGTCAAAAATGCGTTATATAATCTGTCATAATACGAAGCTTCAAAAAAAAAGTTAATTCACTGAATTGAATCTAATATGTAGCATCAGTATGTGATTTTTAAGTGAAACATTAAGTAAGGATAAAACTTTGCTGTGATTTATAATAAGCTATGTCATGATTTTTAGTTATGTATTTTTTCTTTGGAGAAAGCACTGAAACTTCAAAAAGGGCATTATCCGCTGAAATTTCTTACATAAATCAAACTGGAAATAAGACACATTTTACAATTCAATTTAAGATCCCACAGAGACAATAATGTTGCAAGCTGTGCATTTTGCAGAGTAATATAGTAATGTCTAGTTTGCATTTTTGAAAAACCAAATTAATCACACTGTATTGAATATGTTGAAGTAAACCTAAAATTCATCTATTATTAAAAAACTTGTGCAACAAACACAAACTATATTTTATACATAAAGGACAAACTCATTTATTCATTAGGTTAAAACACTTGGAGTTTGCATTTTGTAGCTACTAAAGAAGTGACATTTGCTATCTGTTCTCTTTTTTAAATTTTTCAAAGCATTGTGTTCAGACTAATCTGCTTGAAAAATTGTACTAATACTTTAACACAGTGTCAATCCTGAAGACTGTGCAGAAATCCCTGTGGAAACTAAGGGTAGTCTTGATATTTAAATTTTCTTTTTTTATTAAATTACTTTACAGGAAAAATATTGAGTTATATCTCATATTTAAGTAACATATTTCATCCTTTGAAAGATTAACCACAAGATAATAAACTTTTTAGCCATTTTTTAGCATTTGTACATTCTTTGAGCTAACACGCCTAGGCACTGCTTTGAATTAGGACTTGTATCTTTGCACTTAGCTGTGCTCAGACTGGTACATCAAAGCAACCAGAATAAAATTTTGGCCTTTATCAAGTCTCACTGACTTCAATGGAAACAGGATTTCAGTCATAATCTTTTAAAGGGAAAGATATTTTTAAATTATTTGTAGATTATTTTTATATTAGAATATAATTGTGGAAATATGTATTTTATATCTTGCGGGGTATATAAGCTGTATGCTGAATTTGTAATTTGAATTTTGCCGAGTGTCAGGTGGTTCTGATTGTAATTCCATTTCTAGGAATGCCGCTCCAACTTCTTATGGTCTCTAGGCCAAATTTTAATTCCAGGATTTGATTTCTGGGATAATTATTACCTGTTGGTAATTTGTCTGTGCATTCATGTCATGATGATTTAAAAATGAGAAATGCAGTTTTTTATTTTTGTTAGAAATCTATATTGACTGTACACTAGAGAGGTTATTTGGGGAAACAAGGCTTCTGAAAAATGTGCACTTGCATTTTAAAGAAACAAAAATCTCAGTTCAGAATAAAAAACTTTTTTGGAATTTGAAAAAAAAAAAAAAAAAAATTGCATAATTTTTCCTGAAGCATCTGAAAAACTTCGGGCCCTTGTCCAATATTTTAGTTCAAGGTCTAAGCCTAAATAGTTTTCAATCCAAAAGTAATGTGTTTGTTTGTTTGTTTGTTTGTTTGTTTGTTTGTTTGTTTGTTTTAAGCAGCATAAACACATTGCTAGATCCAGTAGTAGAATTTCAAGCAGCTTTCAGGTCTTGGCCACCATAATGGAATCCAGATCTCCAGCTGAGGTGTATTTGTTTTGGGAAACTTAGGAAGAGTGATAACATACAAATAGCTGATACAATTCCCCCAAACATGGCACGGGTGTGGAACTAAGTGATCTTTAAGGTCCCTTCCAACCCAAATCATTCAATGATTCTATCATTCTATACTGAGCTGATCAGTGTGAATTGCTAATGTATCATCTTGTTTGTAGGGCTTAAGTCTGAGGCACTGAGCACACAGAAATATCTTTATCCATTGGGTGTGCAGACTGAGCACAGGTTGCTGAGAAGGCATCTAGCCCACCTTTTTATTGCATAATGGCCATCAGTTGTACGTGGGTCAAAACTTGTTCAGAAAGCACGAGCCTTGGGAACAGAGGTTATCTTTCTCAAAACTGTACCCACAGTTCTGACCTGGAGAACATTGTCACTAATTGAGTCAAGGCAGGGTGAAGAAAAAGTACTTTTTGGCTACCTGTTGTCTCTCCTGTTATGTAACTCCCCTTATCTCTGATCAGATGAATTACTGATCACAGAGAAAGATAGATGGAGCTAGGAAACATAGTAAGATGTGCGTTTATGTCTTTTTCTGACCATTGAACGAGTGCAGCATTGTGATTTTTACTAAATGAGATCTGGATGTAAATACCTTGCTAGGATTTTTGTCTAGTAAAAGATATAGTTTAAAGTACACTTAAAAGGTGTGTGCATTTTTCACAAATCAGTTCGATATAAGATATAGGGTAAGATTCATGTGGGCTTGGTAAAGTTCAGAGTACTAAATCCTGGTATAATAGCTTAGGTGAAATTCCTTGTCCTAGAACTATTAGAGGAAAAAAAAAAAAAGATGCAACTGTAAAGCCAATATTGAATAAATTATCATAACATGCTATCATTTAATGACAGTAGACTTTTTTGTCAAACACTGGCTTGACTCTTTTGTCTCTTCCACATTAGGTGAACATTTTTGTCACTAGAGATGGTTATAGGTAGCAGTGATTCAGACATCTTCTGCAGTAAATAAGTATTTTGTGTTAAATAACTTTAAGATAGTGGTTTATTTTACTTTTAAAAGGGAAACAAAAATTCCAAAATGAATTAGAAAGTAGTAACACCCTCCTCCCTCCAAAACACAAAAGTCAAAGGAAATATTTGAGAAATATTCTGTTTAATATGTATCACTTTCACATTCCTACCCTCTTAATCCAATTTCATACTTTTAGCTGCCTTTGTGTGAAGGTTTTACCTTTGATCATTTTTGTAAGGTTCCAGTCAGTAAAACCAGCAGCAGTTTTGAGTAGAGTGGGGTATCAATACATAGAGAATGGTGATAGATTAAATCTCACAGAGAAAATGATTCTTTCTTGCATAAACAAGACCAATTATGAGAAGCAATTAAAACAGATACAATTATATGTAGATCTTTCTCACTGAGGGAAATTCCATGTAGCCTGTTGTCTGTGTATATGTACTTGTTTCTTTCAGTATTTTCACACTATAAGCTCTTTAGGGACAGGAGTGTCCACCTGCTCTGTCACATATTATTACTACTACTGTTATTACTAGTCATACTAGTTGTAACTTCTTTCATTGTCATCCTGAAAAAACAATAAATTGTGCAGAAACAGTTTCAGCAGTCCTTGAAACAAGACTTAGGATCCATAAACTCTTAGGTAAGATTCCCTCCTTTAAGTAACAAAATGGTATGGTCATTTGCCTTGGGACACGAAACTGTGGATCAAAACCCTAAAGGCATAAGTGCATAACAGAGTTACTGTAGCATATTGAAGTGTTGAATAACAGCTGAGATGCAATAATGATTCTCACTCTGTGCCAAACACAAGATAACATACGTGTTATTCTTGATTGAAGGAAGCACCTTACGATTTAGTTTGCTAGGCTGAATGTACTAGATTTTGAGCTGGTGGGCTAATATGCTCCATTTACAAATCCAAGTATGTGAAAAGAAGATATATTTTAGTAAAACTAATTCCACACTTTGTTGCACCATTTATGTATTTACGCATTTTGTTTGTGTATGTGTGACATAAAAGTAGAGGTGTGGACACAGGTACATACACATGTGTTCAAGTAACACTGAAGTAGTGAAGGTGTGCCCTTAAAAGCTAGCAAAAGATATTTTTTTCATGATGATAATAATAATAGTCATCATCATCACCACTGGATTTCTTAGAGTCTATTACATGCTGCAAATTTACATAAGGAATATATAAGACCTAAAAATTAGAGACTAAATCAGAATGTTCACGAGGGAGCTAAATCAGATCTGTACAGGCAACTTAAGACAATTCCTCAGAAAGCATTGAGTTAGCACCTGCTTCCCAAAGGAGGGGGAAAAGGCTCTGTGACCCTCAGAGCTTGTGCAGCCTTCTGGCTTTTCCACAGCAGTTTCTAGTGTGGAAGAGACACAGCATCGATTCGGAAACCTCTGTGTCCAGCCCCATGCTGCTCATCAAGCCAATATCTGGGCAAACAGAAGTCTCCTTTTCCCTGAATGGGAAGCACAGCCATGTGCTCTGGAGAGTGACTGCAACTTGCTGCAGCTGGTGGGTTTTCATGCAGCCAACCTGCGGCTGTTTTCCCAGAGAGCATAGGGATGTAATTGCTATGAGACCTTGCTATCAACTTTGCTTAAGACTGGATATTAATCTGTTGATTAATAAGGACTGATTTTTTGATAATTTAGCTTTTCTTCCTAAGAAAACGACGAAAAACATTCAGTCAGTAAAAATCTGAAAAATTATGTTCAAGAAGGTATTTTGTATGCAACCATTTAGAGCCAACATACTATTATGAGTTTGTGCAGCATTTGTGCTGGAAATCGAAATATTCCTCTTTAGTTCAGCAGTTTTTTTAAAAAAATCATCAATAATCTTGATTTCCTGTAATATGTCAACCTTCCTGCTTTGCATTTTCATCCCTGGTGCATCTTCTTTGGAAAAGATTGAATATGATTTTACAGAGACCTTCTCACTTTTAATTTCGGTGTTTTCAAGCCCAATATATCTTGCTTCTCTTATTTTTTCATATTGTAACACAGCTGAAACAGGTGAGGGAAAGTGTGGACTAACTAACAATTATGTCTATCTACTAGAAGACATTAGGAAGCTTAGCATTCTCACTTTATGCATTTTTGTCTATGCAATTAATTTTTGCACTTCAGTGTATTTAGTGAGGATTTTCTGGTATTTGTTTTTCTTCGTTTATACAGAATTGTCTGCTGTATTTAGATGTCCTGAAAATCTGCAGGACTTTTCTTCTTAAGTTAAAGGTGCAGTAATTAGGTTATTATTTTTCAAAACTTTTTGAGAAATTTTTTAAAGGGAAAGAGAAGGTGAAGACAAGTTACTGAATACATACATGGTATATTGCTTTGGTTTACTTTTCTTGTTTCTGAGCACTCCTAATATAGAATTAGAGGTAAAACTGAGACTAGAGGTAATAAGGATCAAAAACCAGGGTCTACACCAACTGAGGAATTCCCTGTATCAGACCAGTGTATATATTAATTGTGAAATCCCATCCAAATCCATATTTTCAGGAAAGTTTAGGCACTTGCTCATAGCCATGAATCACTCAGAAGCTCAAACTGGTGTCTTTCACCTTGGACAAGTTTCTGGACCTGTCTGTTTTAGTTTCCACTGTACTAAAAAGGAAGCCTATATACTGTTACATTGATTATACCGAGCAACAGAATGAGGATAACTTCTTTCTTTATAAACTGAAGTAATAGTATCTTACACTACGAAACCTTAAGCCCATATTTTTCAGAAAATGTTCTAAACATGTTCTTACAGACTACACAGCCAGGCATATTCATTCTTACCTGTTCCTTAGGCATACAGAAAATATTCGTATCCACAATTGCATGAAATGGCTATATGTAGTAATATATTAATTATCTACTGAATGGGCAATTTTTGCACAAAAGCAGGTACCACAGTAATTGAGATATTTGTAAAATACTTTGTGATGTTAATTGTGTTGAGAAATAAGGAAAATGTAGGTTTTGGTAGTTTTTGGTTGACTCCCGATGGTTTATTAGTCTTTATATTTTAAAAACTCTTCCTCGAGGGACTAGGTGTACTTCCAGCTTTCTGGTCTGAAGTTAACCTATTTAACCAGGTGTACCTGGCAGGAAAATGGGGTCCAGTATTTATTTTCCTGAACAGAGTGCATACAACACATCTGATTTTTTGTTTCTTGTTGATGTCACAAATTTATTTTTGCAGATCTAAAATCACATTGTTATCTTTTAAGATCATATAACCATAAAAATAAACTGTTTTTTATCTATGAAATTAGCACAAGTTAGGTATTAGTAAAAGGAGACAAATGGAAAATCTATTTTTAGGTAAATGTCACACAGCCTGTAACTGAGTTGCTGAGCTTTCAGTTGTCTTGGACAGTTTCATTATTCATTAAATTGAATTTTAAAAAGCTTTTCCTGTGTTAATCTTTTCTGGTGAAATAATGAAGGATTAGTATAAAATATCTATATTCTATGGGATTCATTGTAACTGTAAAAAAAATTCTTTCGCTGATTAACTTATATAAATTCAGTATTTCCTGATTAATGATTAAACCTATACTCCGGTATTCAGCATTTAGAATTCAATCTTATTTCCTGGAATTAACAGTTTCTACTACAATTTTTATTATCAGAACATAAATATGGGAAAAGTAAAGTGGGTACAAATTTGGCTTATGGTACAAAGTGCAGTTATAATTTCTTTGCCATTGCCACAAAACAATTATGCAATAAAATTAAAACAGCGAATTAAGCAGTCTACATGATTGAGGCTACTAACTATTTTTCAGATTGCTACTTTCATCAGCAAAGATTAAACAATATGTAATTCCAAAGGTTCTTTTGGCTTCTCTTTATATATTTGTATAGGAAAATGTTTATCAGAGGATAGGGAGTTTTTTTGTATGTGTGTTATTTTTAAAAAAATTTGCTACTGCACAGGTATATAATACTTTAAATTAAGAGCCCACATTGCTCATGGCTGATTTAAGAGCATAATCATGATTTTATAACGGAAAAACCTCCAAAACAATGCAAAACTTTGTGAGGGGGTAAAATAGGAAAAAAAATCCTTATGTAAAGCCAAATACAAAGTGCTACAGAGAAGACTTGGGAAACTTATTTTTCTGTGTCATAGTACTTTCTCTCCTGATCACTTTGTGGTCTCAGAAGAGGTAGCAGTCCAAGTATCAAAAATATTAGATAGATACTGCTTACAAATGGAAAAGGTTTGTTTTTTTTCTTTGATGATTTAACAGTAACATAGAGACCTTATAAAAATGCCTTTGGCTGTGGTCCTTTATATAGTCTCACATCACTCATATTGCAGATAAATTGTACATCTGATTTTAGGAAACTGAATGATACAGAAATCAAATCACAAATTTATAACAATTCAAAGACTAAAGTATTTGATTTGGGCAGTTTACAAAATGGTTTCCTCACTGTCAGGAGGCTAAGATTACCAATTTTTAGCATGCTGATTATGCATATTTTCCAGTGGACATAAATAGCCTAGATCGTGAATAGTCCACTTCAGAAAAATGAGCCAACACAGCTGATACTGATGCTTTGTTTGGTAATTGTTGCTGAGATACAAATTGTTTCAGCAAACACAGAAGATAACAGATAGATTAGGAGACTAAAAGGAGATCAGTAGCACACCAAAAAAAAAAAAAAAAAAAGTTACGGGTTTTTGCTCTGTGATATTGCTTGTGTATATAATGGTACCTGAAACTGTCCCTGAGCCAGTGCTGGGGTTCACTTGCCTAAAGACATGCTTGAAGTGTTCTCTGGAATTCCATAAAACATCAAGTTTTCCACCTGAAAGGAAGGGCAAGACCCAAGGGCCTGGCAGATAGCCTAATTTTAATTTCTAAAAACAACCTATAGTCAAAAAAAGTTTGACATAGTTTCCTAGGCATAAATATATGCTACTACCTTAGATACTCTTGAGTATCCTGCCTGATCTACACCTCCAGACAGCCCTGGGCTCTCCTGCAGGTACTGTGTGGTACTCACCAACCCTGTAAGACATGATTCGAATTCTTTTGGCCATCTCAGGGGTTGTGTGTCTAGGCCATTGGACTGAGTCTGGGGGAAGGGCCACTGTAGTCTTTGGAAGCAGCAGATGCAGATTCAGTGGCCAAAGATAGGCCTGTCTCCCACAGAGCGAGCTCAGCAGCTCTCCAGAACCTTTTGGCTGGATCCTTGTGGACTATCACAGGAACGAAACTGTACAGCTCACATTGTGGAAACAGAAATTTAAGCAAACTGCGCCCTAATGGAGTCAGAATGAAAAAAGGAAAAGGAGCCTACAAATAACAGTAATGATTATAAAAATGAACCTGGTACATTTAGATCAGCGTTTGTTTGTTTGCGGGGTTGACATTGTACACTAGTTTTCTGCTTCATTTTCTTTTTCTTGGCTGCATTACCTTCTAGTCCAGAATTGTTTCAATTTATTATTACCATCCTTAGCTACCTAATTGGGCTACTAATGAATACAAATAATCCAGGCATCAGGCTTTTACAGACCCACTTCAGTATAACAAATAATGGTTTGTTGTGTAACTGCTGATTATAGAAGAAGGTAACTCACATTATGGAAAATATGTGCTGAAGTATTGGTGATGAGGAAAGAAATGGATTCTGCACTATGCCTTTTACATTTTGAAAAAGTATTGTCATTCTTGTTCCATTGAGTTGTCCGTCATAAGAAAACGTGACATCATCTGAACCTGGTTTTTCAGCACGTTTACTTACCTTTGGAATTTAATTTCCATTTTTTGACTGCCTGTATTAGCACTAGCACATATGAAATTTCGTAGTTGGCTACCAAACTGCCTATTCAAGTACATATGTATGGGGCTTGAGCACTCAACATTAAGCATTTGCATTTCAAAATTGCATCCCTTGTGCTTGAAAGCCTTGAAAATGGTACTCTGTGGTCAGCCTAGTGCAGCGTCAATTGAAATGCTGTTTGAATGCAATGTAGAGCTTCCAACTGCTGCTTCAGAAAGTGTTATGCTGAATCTGGAACACTTTGCATAATTTAATTAATTATGCCACTAAAAACTGATTTTCTCTCAATTTAAAGCAAACAGCTTTTATGAGGGTGAACTGCAGCACCCAGGGATATCAGGTGTCCAAGCTTTTAATCCTATTACAAAGACTTGACAACCACTGATGGAAACTGGAAAAACATAAGCCTCCAGCAGGGCAACAAGTGAAGAGGAAGAAGGCAACAGATTTTTAATACTCTTTGAAACCACTGTATGCATTAAATCAAAATCAAATGTAAAAAGTAACAAAGCTGGTAGCTTGCACTTTGTTGTGCAGACGGTGAATATTGTCTAAGGAATAGTGCTTATTTTGCTTTGACATTAATGAAAATAACTTTCCTCTAAGAGGAAAAGTGTTCTGTTTCACTAGCATAGGAAAACACAGTGAATGGCCGAGACTATTTGTATCTGTGTCTAGTCACTTAAAGTGTTCAGAAGCTCAACAGTCACAAGTTTTGAAAGTGGTTTCTAATGTTACAGATTGGATTCTGCCTAGAAATCATTTTCTATAGAAGCAAATCTTAACAGATGATTCCAGACTACAGGTATTAAGGATACTGTCACTTAAATGCTAGCCTTGATACTTTGGCTTTCTGAAACTTGTCTTCTCTCTTTCAAGAGATTATTGGATTCAATATCACACTAAAACAGCAGACACTGTAATTTTGAGGCAGAAAAGAGTACTGATTTAGAAAAGCTCTAATTTCTGCGCCACATAAGCGGAGCCATAATTGGCAAACTATGACTGACCTTGCAAAATTCTGTGACCAGGTTAGGAAGGGTCATAGAAGAATTGACTCCATCTCCATATCGAACATCAGCATGTAACATGAAATTAACTCCTCTGTAGAAGATCTTGCTGATAAAAATAGGGAAAATATTTCATTACTGGGAATTCAGCAAACATCTTCCTTATAATGTTAACAAATAATATAATTACTAATATATATTTATGTAGTATTTGTGTTCTTCATATATATAAGAGATGCGACTCCTGGCTAAAAGGGGAAACAAGAGTTAGTAGGGCTTATTGGAAGAGCTTTAACCTAGATTTAAAGGGGGCCCAGGATAAAATCCAGCTCATCAGAGATGTCTGGACGAGGCACACCAGTGTTTGAAGGACAGTATTTTAGCCAGGTCCTTTGCTCTGCCATCTCACTGGAGGTAGAGGATGGAGAGCTATGTGGTGGGAAAGACTGCAAAGTGGGTTGTTTATGTGCTAGAAATTGCAGAAGCACCTAAGAATAGTCATGTAGGAATTACTTGTCACCCCCAAAAAGATGGTGGGATCAATAGGCCAAATGAAATGCATCTAGAGCAACGCACACAGCATGGCCACCAAACAGGAAGAGCTGGAAGCCATTGCGCAGCAGGAAAACTGCAGTGTTGCAGTGTTGCCAGCACGAAGACGTAGTGGGATGACTTCCACAACTGGAGTGCTACAATGGATTGCTATTAACTCTTCAGAAGGGAAAAGCAAAACAGGAGGGTGGGGTAGGCCTGTATGTTAGGGAGCGAAATGCGTACATCACAATGGTAAAAAGCAGAAAATTAGAGAATATAAAATTGAAAGGAAAAAAAATCTTTTTCCAAATAATATTTAGCTGCTTTACTATGCATTTAAATGTATGTTCATGCTTTTTGAGAGTGTCTTAGTTCTCAAAATAAAAGAAAATGTGTTCACTTGTTGGAGGTCATGAGATTCAAATCATATATTTACCAGCTCAAGTATGTTCACTTTTATGTATGCATAAAGGTTATGAAAATTTCTTGTAAAATAATAAAAGTATCTCATATAATTGATTATTTTCATTGTTTTATAAAATTACTTTGTTTGATGGCAGGAGACTTTGGACTGAATTTTCATTACCTACTTCTGAACAATTTACACTGGGATTGAGACAGTATTGAGCTAATGAGTTAGAATTTATATTGAGCCTTAACTGTCTTCCTGAAGTAGCTAGGGAAGAAAATCATGGCAGTAATGGAGTATTTTTCATTATAAACTATGTTGTACAGCTTTTACAATCAGGTTTTTAATAGATCTAGAGAAATTAAATTGGAATTCTACCAACTTCTGTGCTTTTGTCATCCAATGAAAATGATGTTAAAATATGTCAAGACTAATAGGCTTATCCCCTTTCTACTGAAGTAAGGAGATGATGTTTTTCCTGTTGTTTTTCAGTCTCTGTTGTTCATTAAAGAGTAAGATGTATGTAGAAAAACATTCAGAAATAGGCACTTTGCTGTAATCCATAATGCTAAATAGAAACTGAGCATAGATCAAATACATCTTGACTTATGTCATCCAAAAGTCCCTATCAAGAGATTCTCCCATGAAAATAGTAGACATCTTTAAAGTCAGGAGGTTGAAATTGTGCTCTACATGAAAAAGGAAGCAATCATATTTTGCTGATGGGTATATTAATACTGCTGAGAATGCATGCATATATCCATATTTATTAATATATTCAAACATTGTTTATTGATTGTGTATGGTAAACAAATTCATACAGTCAGTGTATAGATTACTACACAGTAATCTATACACTGACTGTATGAATTTGGTTACCATACACATATGCATATGCATTGAGTGTGTGCATAAATATACATACACTCAATCTCTGCATTATATGTAAGTACACCCCAAGAATAATATAATGTGTTAGCTTGGAAGATCTTAACCTTTTAATTGCATATAAATATACAAATTAATAATGAGATATTAATTATTATTGTCCTTTATATGGTATGCATCGTATATTCCTTTAATTGTATCTTATTTAATTCTATGGTTATTTTTTATGAGGAAGTCTGCAATAGTGAGAAAGGGTGTTTCTCAAATAAATGAATTATTTCTCATGTCAGTACTTATTTCTTCTTTGCTGTTAGTCTGTTCCACTACCAGAAGACTGCAAGAATCAATATAATCTCTTAGATTTTTATTAATAATATGAAATAAAAATTGAATATACAAAATAGAATCATCAGCCAATAATCTATGCATGCATGTTGGTGCCCTCAAAAAGAATTAATAGATTGTTCTTTTAATTACTTCAAAGAATGTTTATTTATTCACAAATACAGGACACAATATAAATGCAGTTTAAAGTTTAATTGCCATAACAGGACATATTTTTGTTAGATATTTTGTAGGCAAAAATATCCTATCACATATTAAATGGTTTTATTTTCTAAGTATGAGAAAAGTGTATGTACAATATACACAAACACAGACTTCATGTGAATGAGCACAACTCTAATACTCTAATGCTACCTCTTAGTTATTCTTACCTCAAAAGTTATTTTTACATACTTTTTTCAGAGGGTGGAAAAATACCCCAACCCTAAAGTCCTTCCCCAACCAACATATTAAAAAAAGAGAATTAAAAATAAATTGCCACTTGCAAAAAAATGCTGGCCTTGCTTCCAAATTCAGAAATTGAAAATTTGGAGTCTTCATTCATCCAAATAATATATATTCATTCCCCACAGGCAGCAGTGATGGTTCTTGGGATAAAGAAAAACTTCAGTCTCCCCCCACCCAAGGATCACAGGCCTCTGTTAACCACCCCAGCTTGCCTGGACAGCATAATGTTCCAGTTAGCCATCCTCTCAACCCTCTTCAACAGAACCACCTTCTGCCAAATGGTACGGGTTGACATCTTTCAGCACTAACATCAGCAGTTTTCTAGTTCCTGTCTCTTCTTTTTTTTGTGTGTTCACATAAATAGGCAATAAAAAAATCAAGGATGTGCAGAATACTGGAATGCTCCCTGTAAAGTATTAAGCAAGGGAAGTGGAGACAGTAAAGAACAAATACGTATGCAATAAAATTGATAATTAAAATAACTGCTAACTTGCGCATCAGTGGCGTAATGACGCATTGCTAAGGCACCTGACAGCAGATATCAAAAACTATAATAAATAGCCATTGCTTAGCAATGATACCATACATTGCACAGATATGAACAAACTAAGAGGTCTAATAGCCTCTCCTTGTGGCTAGAAACTTTCCATGGTTGCTAGTGATTCACCCCTGCATCTCCCAGCAGAGAACTGATGTAGACCTGCTTTTTTCTGCAATGTGAACCATCTTGCCACCTGTCACTTGAATAATGTCCATCAGGAGAAAAAAAAGACAGTGCTTAAGAAAAGATGCATAAACCTATTTCCCTGTTTTTCCCCTCAACAGGGTTGGAACTTCCTTTTATGATGATGCCCCACCCGCTGATTCCCGTGAGCCTACCTCCAGCCTCTGTCACGATGGCCATGAGCCAGATGAACCACCTCAGCACCATCGCCAACATGGCAGCAGCAGCACAAGTGCAGAGCCCTCCATCCAGAGTGGAGACATCTGTTATTAAGGTAACTGTAGAACAAACCAAACTGAGCCAAACCAAACCAAAAGGCACCAAATTGTAGCCCACTCCCAACCACCATAACTACTGTAAAGGTGTATAGGTGTCAAATGTTCTAAGGTAAGTCACAAAGTCAATAAAGGCAAGAAAACTAAGTGTGGTGACTGTGAGAGCACAGCAGCCTACTGGTAGCCCCTGTTTCCTTCTCAATTTCCCTCCATCTCTCTAAATCAGTATTAAAGCAACACTCAAAGAATTTTCATACGCAGCTTTGTGATTTCTCATATTTCATAGTCTGTTATCTAATGTTCCTTGAGATATCATGAAAAAAATTACTCTTAAATTAGAAGGGATTGTTCTTCTAATTTTAAAACCTAAGCATTGGAACTGAAATGCTCTAAGTTATCTGAAGAAGACTGAAAGGTTTGATACTTCACCTATGCGGAAACTAAATTTGCCAAATCCCAAACAAATTAGAATGAAGTAGCGCAGAAGAGTCCCTCTAATCTGCAGGCCAGAACTGTAGTATTATAGGGATATCTTAAAAATATCTGTTATCTGAACTTGTCTACCTGTTTTAGGTTTTGTTTGTAGCCTTTAATTAAATTAATCTGGTTATAGAGGCATTTACCAGAGGCATGGACTCTTTTCTTCCCCTTACTAAAGGTGACCTGTTTTCATTTTAAAGGCATTTCATTTTAAAAGACACTTCCCTGTTACCATTAGATAATTATGACTTGGTCTTTTTTTCAGATATCTACATTTTGCTTCTTATCCTTCAGTTCTAATAAATGAGAAAGAGAAAGCACAAAAACTTTTGTTCTTTTATCTAATGTATCTTAGAAATAGACACACAAAAGCAAGTTTATGTGGTTTTTCAGGGCTATGTTGGAAATCTATCCAGTCATGCAATTCTTTTGACAAAACTTAGGTAAATTTAGAGTCTCTTGGACCTTTAAATTAGGGGTTACAAAAGTTTTGAAGTTCATGATAATTTAAGTAGAGTGAAGAGGCCTGAGTTTATTAAGATATTCAACATACTGGTGCACCTTTTTTCTTTAACCTAACAAGCACAGAACCGCAAATTACTGTTCAGTTAAAAGTCAGCAAAGCGATGCTTTTATTGACCTAGAAAAATACGATCTAATGGCCTCATTTAGTCACCTACACTTCCAAATGTAGGGTCTTCTTTGGAGGCCTTCAGGGGCATTCCTTTCTCATCTTTGTTGACATGAGGAGTTAAGATACTGGTTTGAGAAGAATTGTTTATTTGGGTTGTATGCCAACAAGACTAGATATACCCCAGTTTCCATCTTGCCCATATCTTGTGGATATAAGCACTCTGCTGCTAGCTAACTGATTACATGGTGATATTTGCACCTTTATCTTTCTATTTTTACTTGACTGGTATTTAGTGAGAGTTACATGATGCTAGTGTTCTCTGGAACACACACGGTGCTTTATTTAATTCTAAATTTATTTTCTTAATTGGAACACTGGCCACTGGTACTACAGCAGTATCTAAAAAATGAAGATTGAGATGGAGATGGAGCACATGCTAAATGACACCTGACATATGAATTACTGTGCCAACAACACTTTGTTTTCACTATTTTCATGCTATTTTCCCTGTTTTCATTTTCTATGAGAAATTTTATTTCATATATAAGAGTATAAAATTTGACCTTCATGAGCATTGATAACCTTCTGTTTCTAAACTTTAACAAGCTGACTTCTAGCTTGTAAAGCTGATTTATAAGTTAGTTGTAGCTATTAAAACTGCCTAAGTTACCATGGCCTACATTTAAATATGTCTATGGGAGCATATTCCGGTGTGCCCTCTATTTTTTCTCCATTTACCACAGTCAGGTACATTTGAGGTGCATTAACATGTCTCATAGGCCTGTAAAAGTGGTTTCCTTTTGGGGAAAGCAGTTCCTGCTCTGTTGACAGATCTGACCCTATCATGGGAACATTGCTGGACCTAGGAAGCACTTAACTGAGAAGTACTTTTGGCTTATGTGATCTAAACCTATCTAGTAGATTTAAAACTATTGGACTTCAAAAGGGGACATACTGTCATCATACAACTGTGTATATTATTATAACTGTGAGCAGTCCCATACCAGAAAATTTTCCTTATCCTGGGGTCTTTTACTTAACAAGTTCATTTTTGTAACTCATCTATTTTCTTTAGCAGAAATAGATTCCTTATAATCTAGGTTAAGACCTTGAAAGTACCTAGCAATTTAGGCTCTCTGAAACATTCTATCAGCACACTGTAACTGGAAAAATCATAATTTCTTTCCAAAAGCTTGCTTATTTAAGCATTTGTTTGTATTAATAATCTACAGTATGTATCAATGTCATTTTTGAAAATTCAGCTCTCATATTCATGCTAATTAAATATTCATTGTAGCTGCCAACTTTTGCATAACTTCTGGCATAACATCCTGTGCAAGTTATTTGACAAACCAGGTTTCATGTTCCCATCTGGTTTGCACATAATCGTAATATAAAAATATGTGGATTTCAATGAAATGTTTTTAAATTACCAAATTAACCTAAGTTCTCTTTAGAAAAGTGTGCACATACGAGGATGAAATGCACATTTCTTTTGAAGTTTGCACTAATAAGTTAAGGATTGTGGGTACTTTATGTAGAACATGACATTACCCATGTGCTGTCTTGACTTCTTCAGTCAAGGCTTGTGACATATTGCTCACAATTCATTTCTACTACAGGTGAGTCCATAAACACAAGTTTTAATCTGTCACTCAGAACTCACTTCTAAATGTAAGACCTTGCTGTACATAGTTATTTCAACAGTACTTTAAGGGCTAAGGAACTTACTGTTTCCTACTCATTCCTTCAGCCTCACTGTGGTACAACATATGTCTAGATTTATGTCCTCTGTTATTATCTATTGCAGATGGATATGGTCATGTGGATAGAGGTAGCACAGCCAAGTAATTATGTTCCTATTTTTTAATACTGAACAGGATTGAAACATAAACCCCAGAAACTTAAAAGCATGAGGTCATTATCAGGAGATTTTCTTCCCATGAGGATGGACATAATGTCACTGGCAATTTACCTGTTCTTCTCTAGGCATAGTCAGAGGCTGTGATTTTAATGTCCATTGAATTATATGCACTGAGTAGTTGAGCAGGAAACCATAATCAGCATACTTCTTGAACCTTGTGCTGGCAATGTAATGTTTATGAATAATAACCTATACTA
This sequence comes from Acridotheres tristis, assembly GCA_037013685.1. Classification (NCBI taxonomy): domain Eukaryota; kingdom Metazoa; phylum Chordata; class Aves; order Passeriformes; family Sturnidae; genus Acridotheres; species Acridotheres tristis. The sequence goes on along the minus strand of CM072884.1, from coordinate 64,082,997 downwards.
CAATCAAAATAAATATCTTCAAGAATAAATGTAAGTGAGAAGGTCAAACCTCCTTTTTCTTTATTTTTACAGGAATGGATAAATAGTGCAGTTGCTCTCTTTCATGAAACTGTTTGTTATTAGAATTATAGCTTCCAGTTTTTTACATCTATTCTTTTCAGACATTTGGTTTTGTTTTCATTATGGTTTGACTAATTTTTTTAACCCTAATTTTACTGAAGTATTTTCTTCTTAGTATCAATATTTCCAGAAATTGAAAAGTTTTTGAGTCACTCATCTCAGAGTTTGTAGTTGTAACCTGAAATGACAGCACAGATTTGAAATTAGAGTGCAGCATGTTTGCCAGTGTAAACTCTGCTTTAAAGTTAGCAGGCCTGTGAGAAATTTCAACTCTGAAAAGTAAATCAATAGTAACCATATCTAATTAAATAACAAAGAACAAAATTAAGTCTTAGAAAATCAGACTCTTCAGATTATGAACAACCAGGTTCATTGGGTAGAAGAATTGCCTTTGTGAACAGTGCCACAGTAGATGACTTGCTGACCTTTCCTTCCAATTCACTGACTTCACAGCTAGTGCTGTTATCTTTAAACTCACAAAGCTTCAAATGCCTTTCTATTACTGGGCAATATTTCATTTCTTCATGATAAGATGTTGGAATAAAGCTGAGATCATGTACTAACTAAACATTTTATCCTGCTGTATTCAGGAGATGAGACAAAGACAAAATTACAAGGGAAGCCTTACAAAGCAACACCTTAGATTTGGCAGTGAACTCTGAGCCCTAAAATCTTCAGAATTATATTTCAGAAGAGTGTTGTGCCCTTTCGAACATGAGACGAACATTAGATGTCTTTTTGTAATGGAATGTTTAGATATATGAGTTGGATGAATAAGAGGAGAGCAACAACAAGCAGGGACAGCAGATTGTGACAACAATGAATTGCAGTGAGTGTGACAGCTGTGACCTGGGGATGCTTTAGACATGAAGTGGCTTTCATCACCTGCCCATGGTTTCAAAGGCTCAGCTTGTTAGCAGTTTCCCTACATCAATTTTTTTTCACTCAGCAAAAAGATATATGAAAATATAAAGGACATGCCTTATATTAATAGCAACTTGAAATTACATTGTAAAAGTTAGAACAGAGCAGCAGCATGCCAGAATCAAAAATTGCAATTTATCCGTATGTGACTAATACCTATAGAAAGAATTAATAATAAAACAGAAGAAACCAACACCTTCAGCTGAAAAAGTGAAGACAGCAGTGGTGCAGTAGTTTTCCACTGTGTAATGAATACATCAGACTAAACTTTGCTAATTCCCTCACATATATCACAGCACTGGTTGTGTTACACTATTTTATACCTTTTTAAAATCTATTTATAGATAGATATATTCCTGTGATCCAATAGCCGAAATTTACTATTAATTTATATAACAAAGGTAGCTTCTGACAGATTTTGTTTTTTAGCATAACTCGGTTTATAGGACTATTTTGACATGAAATTTTATTTTAGCATTCATTCACTTTTTCATTTTTCATTGACAATATGTGTGTTCCTGTTGATATAACTTAATGTTCTTTCTTTTTTGCCTGTAATAGATGAACTCAGTTGGTCAGAGCCTGGTGCTAATAACACCTAGGTCATAGGTTCAATCCCCATATGGGCCATTCACTCAAGACCTGGACTTGATGGTCCTTATGGGTCCCTTCCAACTCAGACTTGTGTGTTTCTGTGATTGTTTCTCAAAACATCCAAATAATAGCCAAAGAGAAGAAATATGTCACAGCCGCACAGAAATGGCTGAACAGAGTACATTTTAATGTCTCATGCCAGACTGGTGGTGAGCAAGTCCAGAGAACATACCTGAAAGGAAACAGACTCTAAGAGGAAAAAGGGCAAGTTCACTTCACTGATCTGAATCTTGAATCCTGTGTTAAAGGCAAAAGTTTTCTATGGACACTTCTGTGCCTTACAGGAAAAGCAGTATACAGACAGTGGCAGCATTCCTGTGAAGCTGGATAAGCTATACATGTTTTACAGACAGGGAATGAAAACAAAATTGACTGTATTCCAAATTGGCAGAAACACCCTTTTTGTATGCCTGGCCTGAAAAACACCTGACTTTTCAGATAACCTACTATTTTTAGAGACATTAGTGCGTTATGCATTCTAAATAGAAATTTTAACTTTACTTTAAAGGGCTTTTCTTGCATGTGTAAAAGTGCAAGAAGAGGGAAGTTACTTTAATGTCCTCTTTATCTGATACATGAAGTATGGTCAAGTTTTCTTCTTTATGTAAGGAGAAATTTGATTTGGAGCAAATAATATGTAATTGGTCTACAATAAATATTTTAGAATAAAAATAGGACTATCAAGTCCTAAAACAACTGCTTTTACATGTTAAGAAACCGAACATGAAAATTGGAATATACTTATAAATTTTAAAGTATAATGTAAATCAAATAGCACTTAATTTTATCATGACTACAGACAATATTATATCTAATTTGTAGGAACCTGAACATAACAGAGAAAATCTCCACATTAGAATAACTTGTATATATATGCTTTTTTTTTTTTTTTTTTTTCATTTAGAATGAGTAGATCTTAGGTCAAATTATAGCTGACCTTCTTTATTATGGCATAACCATCTTTATATTAGAGGACACTGTGGAGTTCCACCTCATTAATTAGTTCTATCTATGTGATTTATTTATGAATATTATTTATTTTAGCTTTTAATATAGTTTTTATATAATTACCTTAGAGGATGCTAACTAAATATTGTAGGCTGTAACTTGGAATCATGTCTCTTTTTTTAATAATGTGACATGCTATTATTTCTTTCATCATGCGTGTTTCTGAGGTGCAGTTTGAAGCTAATAGCAGCCATATGCTCATATGATTTAACTTATGGCATGTAAAATAGGTATGACACATGACACAGAGAAGGTAGTACAAACTTTATGTTTGGAAATTTGCATGTTCATGTGTGTAACACTATGGATGTAGTGTGAGATTAACTTGATGCAAAATGGCCACAGGGCCAGGTATGAGGGATGAGATTCATTTTACTGACTTCTAGGGAATACTACATTGGATCTATTTGAGATAGTTACTTTAGAGTGAGATGAGTTGTACCTTGGAAACATAAATGTATGGGTGACACATGAGCCTAGGGTGACTAGTAGTGATGCAGGTATTTGTAATATAGACAATGACATCTAGTCAGATGAATTCTTGGTGTTTGGCTGCATGTGTGGTTTGGATTCACTTTGAGGAGTGAATTCCTAGTGATGCTTCTTAAGCTTACTTTTTAAGTATGGATAGATTTTCAGAAGAGGAGAAAAAAAACCTTAAAAATCAGGAGAGTGTGTCCAGCGTGCCAATAAGGAGCTACAAATTTGATTTGAACAGAATTTCTTGCACGTCTGTATATTTGCACGTTGCATGAGGTTTTTTGTATACCTTAGGAGGATATTTTGTTTGTTAGAACATATATTCATTGTGAAGGTAAAACCAAGCTCATTCTTCTATTGATAGAAATTGACTTTGTTTGTTTGTTTGTTTGCTTGTTTTTAATCTCTGTAATGGCCCAATCCATTGACACCCACTTCCTGACTAGGTCACTGTACTGCTCATGATTTCAAAGGATCAGATCTGTTGTTGTGGAAGTACTATTAAAGGATTACTTGGAAGTCTCCTGTTTGGCTTCCTGTCAGTTAACTCCTGCTGTAATAATACATGTAGAAAAAAGAACATTGAAAATCAAGCCAATTCAGTCTTATTGTCAGTTGATCTATTTCTTACTTTTTTGCTTTCAGTTGTCAGTATTCTTGTCATGGGAACAGCAAAGTAGGTACAATGAAAAATTGCAGAGGTAAATAGTATAATGGAAATCAAATTAATTTCAATTGGTCCAACAGATAAATAAGTTCTAGGTATTCACAGAGAGAGAAAACATTTTATATAAATGTCATGGATTCTTTTCTTCATAAGAAAGATATCTGAGATTTAAAATAATAGTGCTGTTAATGACAATACAAAACATTCAAATTCCTGAATTTTGATTGGGATTAGAAGTGGATTTGTAAGAACAAGATGAAAAAGATGTCATGTGCATCAGTGTGAAGTTAGCACACTGTTAGCAAGCCAATGATAGTATGCAGATAAGGAAATGGAAATAAAATTTTAGAGCATTCAGTCAGACAAATATAGGAGTGACTGGGGAAATTAGAAAATAACTATTAGTCCAATTAATTGCAATTCCTGAGTCTAAATGTTCATTTAGAATGTCTTTGACTGAAGTGGAATGAAAAAATAAACTGTAAAATATTCTATTTGCAGAAAATACAAAAGAGACCCAAGTAACTAATTTCTTAACCTATTCAGCTACAGCAATGTCAAATTAAATGTGACATTTTACAAGAAAGTTATTCCTGGAATATATCTCACATCAGTTCAAAATAAGTCAGTAAGGAACTGAAGAAAAAAATGTGTTTTGATCACTTTTAAAAGCGATTTTTATAATTCTAACACCAAAAAGGCTTCGAAGACAGGTGTCTTCCCACAAAGGTTGGAAATAATGTAAACTACTCCTTATAACGACCCACTCCAAAAGGTGAGAGTAATGCAGGTTCTTCCTAAGAGATTCCTTGGGGCAGATTAGAGTGAAATGACACTGAATGATCTGTGTTTGTAAATATACACTTGTAGGGTTTATTTTAGAACAATTTGGTTGCAACGGCGAGCACATATGTAGCCATTTCAGTTATTATCTGTAGTAATATAGCAATATAAAAGCATAAAAATAGCACTTAAAATAAAAGATGGAAAGGAATAGAAAGATATCACCACCCCTGGAGCTCACAACAAGACGATTATTGCAATTTCGGTATCTGTTGGCTGAAACGATTGTGGTTTTCTTGAGCTGTCAGGAATAGGAAAAGCCCACAAAACACCCAAATTCCACAGTTATATATGCTCAGGTTCAGGTGAGAATGCCCAGGTTCCTCTCCTAGGGTGGGGAGTTTCACACTGAATGGTATAAGGCTGTGGATCACAGGACACTTCAGGAGTCTTTCATGATCCATGACACCTCCCAAGATGCCACAGCTGCCTCTCCTGTCAGCACAGCTGAGTCAATTATGGACCATCAGAAGGGTTGAATACCTTCAGACTCTGTGAATGTCCCAGTACTTTCCCAAAGGGGAGTTTTCATGCCTGAGCCATTATGAAAAGGGCATAGACATGAAAAAAAGCCCTAACCCACCTGCAAATCTGCAAAATTTGCATCTTCCCAGCCTCCTTACTTATCTTTTTCAACACCCAGCTGTAGCCTCCAGTGATAAGTGTGTGCCATCTCCACCTAGGTGGTCAAGTGCACCACTGTTTGAGTCATTAACCTGTCTTCTCACACTCCTGATTAAAAGATGATGCTGATGCTGGTTACTATTATTTTTTTTTTCCCCACGACTGTATAAAACAGTTTGCGTCATTTATACTTTTATTAGCATGAAGTTAGGCTGTCTAGGAATACTGTGGATGCCCCATACCTGGCAGTGTTCAAGGCCAGGCTGAATGGCGCTCTGAGCAACCTGCTCTAGTGGACAGTGCCCCTGCCTGTGGCAGGTGGGTTGAAACTAGGTGGCCTTTAAACATTTCTTCCAACCTAAACAATTTCATAAGTTACCTAAACTATGAAAAGTATGACCTTGAAAATAAATTACTTCATCCTCTGCACTTCAATGGTTTAAAACATAAACATTCTTGAAGGAGTTTTTTTAGTGCAGAAGAGGATCAAGACAACTGAATAGTTTAAAAAATTATATACCTCTAGAGCAAGACTTAATTGCATGTCTAAAGCTCTTCCATGACTAAAATTAAAGGATGACTAAACTCAAGAGATGAGTCTTTTGGCAGAGTAAACTAGAATATAGTAAAAAGCTGAGACTAAATACGTCTAGGAGAGAAATAGGCAGGAGGTGAAGACTGTGCATTCAAATCTGGCTTGGTTATTGAAAGAACACGTATTCAAACTTTGTCAGAGATGGTCAAGAATTTTCTTACTAAGGAACAAGAATGGCAAAGAATAAAGAATATTTGTGGGAAATATTCTGAGGTGGTGACAACCTAGAAGATACCACTTACTTTTCTGTCCTCTTAGGAGAAGAAGAATTATTCCTACATATATTACCTGAAATGTCTTCAATAGTGATACAACAGCTAAACTTTATCAGCTTTGTGTTTTGATATATTTTGAGAAAGGCTTTTAGTAATGAAGCCATTTTCAAACAGTGAAAACATGCTGCTGAAGCAGAAATAAAATAGGCAAAAAAAGAAATTAATATTGTATAACTAACTTTGTGACTTGGTTAGAGGACAAAGACATATGATATAGGGAAGAAAGTATTTCTCGCCTTCTGAATTCCATTACTGATGTATTAAGATAATTCTTTAGAAAAAGAAGTGACTTAAAGGTAACTTTCAGAATAAGATTTTACAGTATTTGCCTATTTGAGAAACGTAGAAAAAAGTTGATACATACATTAAAGCTCTCCTATTTTACTGGAAGAGACCAAGACAGTGTGATTTTGGAACAAAACTGGAGAGATTTCAATTCTAGAGATAATCTCAATCTCATGTATTAAAATCTCTGATATTGAAATCTTTTACCTGTTTTTTACAGCATAAAATAAAATACCCAATATCACAGGAACAAATCTGCTATTTATGAAATGGACTTGATATTGAGGGTGTGTAATTTTTCAGTGGAGTAAGAGTACAAGAAAGGCCATTAGAGTTCCCTAGAGTGAAAATTTATTTGTGGTAGGAACATTTTTGAAGGAGGTATATGCCAGATTCTCAAATGCTTAGGATTCATGATTCGGATCAGATTGAAAAGAGCACCAAGAAAAGCAATGCTTCAAATTTGACCCCTAAGAGTTTGTTTCCCACTGCTTAGTAAAGCCTCTAGTTCTGATACCTAACTGAGTCTTAACAATTCTGAAATGTTTAAATTGCTGCATATTACCTAAATGGTTCATACTACTTTTTACCTGTGAGTATCATTAGAAAGAAATAGAGAAGCAAAAAATGGAGGGAAAAAATAGCAAGAGATGGTTATACACCAGATTCTCCAGAAATATCTGCCTCTGGGAATAGGCAAATTTTAGGAAAAATACTGGGCAGTGGACAGGATCCTGGGTGATTTCTGTTGACAGGATTATAAGTCCATAACCAATATTTCTTTGTTCTTTCATGGAGAGTAACTTGTATGAAAGTGGTATGCTGTAGAAGTGACAAAATAGCTCTGATCTGCATTATTTAATGAACACTATTTTGAACATTTCATTTTTTGAAAAATTTTAAATGGAGTCTTAAGTTAATATTTTGCCACAAACCAAATTAATACTTTCTACACAAAATCTCCATTAATCAAGACATATTGGTATTCCAGCACTATTAGTTTATTACTATGACTTTTTTTGAGCTACAGAGTATTTCAATGTATTATTAGTAGCATTGCCATTTATTATTGCAGTGAATTTTTTAAACACAAAAAAATTTCTTTAGACTAGATTGCTGATTGTGGAATTATGAAGCAAGGATATAAAAAAAATAGTTAAGGTACTAAATTGGTTTATTTTGCATTTCTGTATAGTTCAATCCCATGTTTTATTAGAATTAAAGGTTATTTTGCAAATGAATTGATAAAGCCAAGATATATAGTTTTCTCATGGATTTTGTGTAAATCACATTATATGAGAATAAAACTCATTATCTGTTTTGTTTGTACAGTAATTATATTTCGTTGTCCTGTGCATTCCTTTTGCTCGCTCCATCTCATAATACGTGCTGTAAAAGCACACATAAATAAATAGGATAAACAAATTAAGCTGTTTAAATAAATTAATTTACTCTGCAGCTCTGTATTCAAATCTTATGTGCTCACTGGATTTCATTTTAATGAAACCCTTCTAAGAACAATACATTGTATGCCAAACAGTGAAATTATATTTTAAATGAATGATTAAATATACCGTGTTCTAATTTATATCAAATCTGTACACTGTGCATGCTTAAATCCTCCTAAATCTAAAGAAATAAATCTTCTACATTCTGAAAACATCTGCATTATAATCCTCCTCTTGAATACCCAGTTCATGGACATATAAACACAATCAAAGTCATAATAAGCCTAGAGCTATGATGCAGTTAAGCTATCTTCATCAATGTTTTTGACTTAAAAACCTAAGACTATTAAAGTGGAATCCACTTAAATGTCTTGAAACATGGCTCTAAAAAATCTCCTCCCACTCCATCAGTATGCCCATTGAATCCCTTTGCAATCAGAATTTCAAATTCAGCAGATATTTTTTTTATGAAACTTATGTGAAACAAATCTATTGATTACTATAGTTGAGGATTGCAACCGTAGTTGCAAAATTTCTTAAAAATGCATTCAGAGAAATACTTATCTAGTGACTGTACATAATAAAATAATGACTGCTCCAAAAGAACTTTGCTATGTGAGGAATGCACTGCTTTTTTCAAGAAAATGCACTTGCAACAGAAAGTTTTCTTTTGTGTTGTTAAACACATACTAATTGTATTATTTAGTTACCAAAAGCTCTTATTGAGTTGAATATGTGCAGTTATTTGTTGATTGGTGATTTGGGCTCATTGATTTTGTCATTATAAGTCAGGTTTTCAATTATGAAAAGGAGAAAAACAAGCAAAAAGTGCTGGTTTAACATCTTCAATCCTTCCAATAGATTTCTCCTATAGGATTTATTTATTTTTATCACTATCTGTCTAAAACAGCCTCATTCTCACATATTTAGCAATGAGTCTTGAGAACTTTTAGCAGTCCAAAGGAAACTGCAGGGAAAGACAGCAAATTTTCTAGAAAGAACTATTCTGCACTCAAATCCCTTTATTATTGTTTTTGTTGAACTTCTGGTAAATATCAGATACATCTATCTGCTAACAATTCTCACATAGCAGATGTGCAATTCAAATAATCACAGACTTTACATTCTGATTTTCAAAACCAAGGAATGTCTTGAAGTGCATCATAGGTCCTCTTGGCTACCCTACTAGGCCTTTCCCTGGACAGAAAAACATGAATGGTGGTTTTCCCCATTTTGGTGGTTTCCCCATTTTGAAGTGATAGGGCCAAAAAAGTGTGATTCATTCCAAGTTAATATTCCATGGTAAAAATAGACATTTGGACTTACATCAGTCATGTTACTGGTATAGATACTATAAGGATGTATATTATGCATATTTTCTTTATGATCTGTAACACTTCCATAAGATCTTTCTGCTCAAGAAGCCTCTTTGGAATTAAAATGTGGAGTAGAAGTCAACATGAAATAAAGCAACAGTACCTAGTCTTTATTTGTCTACAGAAATACTTAATTCCTCATCCCATAAGGCTAGCATCTGTAAGCCAAAATGAATACTTCAAATTCAACTGCACAATGATACGAGTAAAGAAAATAGAAAATAAAAAACAAACAAACAAACCCTGAAACAAACAAAAACCCTACAAAAAAACCAACAAAAACTTAATTAAAAAAAAAAAAGCAAAACAAAAAAAGGAAAGCAGGACAAACATCTTATTTTTTAAGTAATCCAGAAGGCAGTTAAAAGCCTAATTAGATGAGCAGTGCTCACGCTGCATGCTGAAATGTAAGGTCTAGTGTCCTAAAGTTGCCAAGTTTCCTTTGAGAATGCTCTGCTAATCCTGGAAGCCTCAACAGGTGAATGGATAGGGTTTAATTTAAGAGGGAGATTCGTTTTAGGGAAGCGATGTTTGGAAAGAGAGGCTTCGTTTAACACTGCCATTTTCTCGCAATGACTTTTTGTGTGGTCTAGGAACGTGTTCCAGACAGCCCTTCTCCTGCTCCTTCTCTTGAAGAGGGCCGAAGACCTGGCAGCCATCCATCCTCTCATCGAAGCAGCAGCGTGTCCAGCTCTCCTGCACGGACCGAGAGCTCTTCAGACAGAATCCGTAGGTCCCATTCTTCTCCCTTTCACCACGTTAACATGGATTAGGTGCTGCTTGTTGTTCTAATCAAAATGCCCTCGCCTTCAATAGATCTCATATGTATCACGTTCAGAAGTTCATCTGCAATAACTATCTCCCAACATTACGTTCCCCAGTTTATCATAATATCTGATGGTACATTAACAGGTACTGATATAAACTGCCATCATGTCATATTAAACATAAAGATATGAGCAAAGAAATACAGAATTGCAGGAGGGAAGCAATTTGCTAGATTAGTTTTAGAACTGAGCATATAGTGCAAACATTTTTAAAAGAAATTGAATTTTATTTAATCTGGTTACTCTGTTTTGATTTCTAAATTGAATCTGACTTCATGAGCAGTATTTTACGTGGTAGAATTGCTTAGTAAAGAGAAGAATTGGGTTAAATAAATTTAAAATGTGCATACTTTATAAATTTTTTAAATAGAAAATTTTGTAATGTGAGAAATATGATAGAAAAAATACTATCACCTCATAGCTCACAGGAGACGGAGTGAAATTAAACTGTGGTGTCCCAGAGTGATGCCATTTTTATCAAAGTTCCATATGCAGGATGTAAATTACATGGGAAAGACTCTGAATTCTGTGATATTCCAGTGAAGCAATGGAAATTAAGGTTTTAAATGCATACTGTTTTATGGATATGCACTTAAATTCATATTACACTTGTCCATTGCCTTTAATACTGCTGCAGGTTTTGGTGCATTTACATAATCTTTGCACAGTGGAATTTGTCAGTAGGTAAAACTGGAGGGTTTGGCACACACATAGAAGGCCATGAAATAGGTGGCTGTATTGATTAGATGCAACACGTGTCCTTTAGGCTGCTTCTTTTCAGGCTCTCTCTAGACTCAGGAAGCTGACTCTTCATTGACCTTCAGATGAGAGATCTTTCATTAGTGTGTGATGAAAAATGACTTACCAAAGAAAAGAAATGAGGCCTGACTATGACAAGCTGAAAATTCTGTTTTCTTATCACTTGGACAATTCAGAGAGCAGATTAAATTGGCATCCCATATACTGTGACCTATCTATTTCCCCAGGCTTGACCCACAAGCCTTTCATTATATTTTCTTTCCATTGTCCAGTTGAGGAGTGGGAGTGATGGAGTGGCTGTGGTGAGCCACGTGGTGTCCAGCCAGGATCAACCCACTGCAGACTTCATAAGTGAAGTTCTGAAAAAACGCCTCACAAATGTGGATTTAAAAAAAATTCATAATTGATTGAATAGTATATTTGTTTACAACTAATAAAGACCTTTTTTATTGTTCTCTTAAAAAAAATCCAAAACAGCACAACCCCCAAAAAACTAAATTGAGAGCTATTTAATGTTTTTGCTAAAGAATGACTCTTTTTTTTAATAAAAAAGGAAATTGTACTGTTCAGCTTACTCTATAATTTACAGAGAGGAGTGGGACCTTTTTTTTCTTCCATGTAAACATAACAGAGGTATTTAGTGGATCACTTCAGTAACTTATTTCTTTATAAGATAATTCTTTCCTGTCCTATCTGATTTGTTAATATCACACCTGATTCTTAAGTACATCTTTTGTGGTGCCAGCCAGAATAAGATGACTACTACAGGAATATGGGTTCCATACAAAAATTAAAAAAAAAAAAGCAACTAAAAATGACATTTTCAGCCTCTTGAAAATACAGTTTTTTCAGGATTAAAGCATAGAAATATAAACTACCTAATATGAGTTTCTGAGGTGTGTTTGAGACTCATGAAAGTCTTTGAGAACCATCAGAAAGAGCTTTTCCACCTGTCTGATGAGCAAATAAGCAATTCTACTGTTGCATAGAATATATGGAAAAACAGTATATATCACCTGAAAGACCACAGTGCTTCATTTAAGGAAATTATTAGGGTCTGTATATTGGGAATGTTGGTAGTCAAGCGTTCCTGTACAATGAACTAACAACTCTTGTTAAATAAGTTCATCCAAAGTTACTGAACTTTCTATTTAAAAGTGATTGTTTTATACTAGAAGTAACAGGAATGTGGGTGCTGATAGCACTAATTAAGTAGCTTTGTGATTGTTAGAATTTTTGTATAATTAAGAGGAAAACTATGCAAAATAAGTAAATGTTAATATGATGGCTGATTTTCTGCCTGTGCTTGTGTTTAGCAGCTGTCCATCAGAACGGGCTATCTATGAACCAAATGCTGATGGGTTTGTCACCTAATGTCCTGCCTGGACCCAAGGAGGGTGATCTGGCTGGTCATGATGTGGGACATGAGACAAAAAGAATACACATTGAGAAAGGTAATATCAATATTATAATTCTACTGCTTCAGTGTAAAACAAGTGGTATCTTGGTAACTAAATATTGCTATAATTGCGATTTTTAATTTTTTAAATTGAGATTTTTTTTGTTGATTTATTTTTTTCATTTTCACAAATCAAATTGCAACAGGATGAAAACTTTCATTATTGTTTCATTTTGTCATCTCCAAGATTAATGGTTATATATATATATATATATATATATATATGGGAGAAATTTCATAAATATTGCAGAGTAGGATGAGTGAAAAACTGTTTTACATTATTATTGTGACTCTGACCCTTCTGCAACACTGTTTAGGTATTAAGTTTCTGTCTCTGTCCAGTTGACTTTAATGACCTACTTCCCAGAGGGACTGAGCACCGTGAAAATTAGTCCATGTGTGCAAAAACGAAGGAGGCTAATACCAAACCATTAAATTAGGGAATTGCATAAAATGAGGCTGGTATACATTATATAATGGGATTTAAATTTAATTGAGTATATGACCAGAGTGTTTGATCTAGGTGAATAGCCCACATGCACTTATGCTGATTATGACACCATTTCATCTCTGCTGGTATTCAAAATCAAGTTCCTGTTCAGGGCTCATACAAGGGATTTTGATGGGGTGGTGGTGGAATTTTGAACGGTGCATTTTATGTTTTATTTGCTTAATATAAATGAATTTTAAGTCTTACAGACTGGAAACTTTTTTGTAAAGAGAGACCTAAAATGCAATGCATGCTTTGAAAAAAAATTTTCTTTAAGCTTATCAGGAAAGTCAGTTCTTTGGGCACAACAAGAGAAAAAGTAAAAGGTATAATAACCAGACCTTGAAACAGAGCTGGAGAAACTGCTGTAGCTGTGAAGATTTCAGAATAAGGCATTTTTGGACATATTTTAATAGCTGTAAGATGATCCCTTCTCTGTCTTGTGTTTGAACACTGAGATATGAAAAAGAATTAAAACCTGGACAATTCTGTTTTGGACAGGTGGCGTTTTTAATAAGATTACCAGAAAAATTAATGGAAACAACATTTCTTTTATATAAACCATTTAGTTTGGTTCATTGCACACACAACCTGTTTTTGCTTACACTATGCCCTCACTCAGCCTCTGCAAATTGTATTCCTGCTGTGAAGTATGATGTGATCAAATATATTTGTTTTGAATTTCCATAAATGATTTTATTTCAGCCTTTGAAGTTACTTGTTTAACTGTAATCCAACTGGTAAGTTCTGCAAAGAGAAGTACATAGTAATAATGGCAACTACTTTTGCATGTCATTCAGTTTTTGTAAAGTTGTTTTTTTTTTATTACAATATACCAAATGACGTATTTTGTCAGTTTTTGCAAGATATGTTCTAAGTAAAACTGCTGAGAATTCTTTTTTTTCCTCAGTCCTTGTTTAGGTCAAATCTCTTTTTTTTTTTTTCTTTTTGTTTTCTTTTTTTTTTTTTTCCCTTTTCTGTTCCAGCCTACTGAATTAATGGTAAATATTCATGGGCTATCTAGATTGATAGGGGTTACTAAATTAAAAATTGTTTTCTGTCATGACTACATTTATCATGTCTCTCATATCAATCTTGTAACTTTAGTACTAATCTAATCTGTATTAAAACAAGTGATTTGACTTACAGATATTTGTGGAGATAGTAATTATCTACTTTTGTCACTGCGAGCTTGCAATCAGATTTTGAAACTGTTTTACCCCTGCAAATCAGTCAGACTGTGACCAAATTTAAAAATGCAAATATACGTGCAGGTGGTGGCACTGTTATTGTCGAAACACCATCACCTTCATCAGCTGAGAAAGAGAGAGAGAGAGGGGGAGAGAGAAAGAAAGAAAGAAAAGAAAGAAAGAAAGGAGAGAAAGAAGGAAAGATCAGAAGTTCTAAATAAGTATCATGAAGCATTTGAAAATTAATGTTTTTTTCTAAGCCTTTTGTTGGCAGAAATCCACTAGCTGCAACAAAAATTTCTTTTCATTGAACCTGGGAGAACTTAGGAAATCCTGACTAGTAAAGAAGTCTTTGTCTTTTCTCTTATTGTGTCCTCCTCCATTAAAAAATGAAAATACGAAAAATCTCTGAAGTTATCTGAGATCAGGGAGAATTTATTTACAATCAAGAGATAATTTAAAGGGGGAACAAATTAATAACAGAGGCAACTGATCAACATTCGATTTTTAATGTCAGAGGGGTGAATAATTTGTTTAACCTGATCTATAAGCTGAATACAGGAGAGATGCCTAAACAGTTCATTGACATTGGCAAACTGAATAAGTCTTTCAAAGACCATATGTATTTCTATTCAAAATGCAGCAAGAATATTAATTACAAAAATTAGTGTACTTTATTGGAGTAGTTTAAGCTACCAGTGAAGCTCTTTTGTGTAGGTATTTTTGTTGTTGTTGTTGCTGGGGTTTAGGAAATTTTTTTGTTTCTTTGGGTTTTTTTTTTTTTCTTTGTTGTTGTTTGTTTGTTTTTTATATTATTTGCCTTTAGACTGTCTTCAAAATCTATTTTCAGGTTCTGATATGTGGAGTTCTGAGTGACCTTACCTTCCTTTGAGTCAGGTTATTATTATGACACCAACAATCAAATGAGATTCTATGGATCTGTCTGTTAAAACTAGAAAGTTCACATCAGGCTCTGGGTCATTATTTGTTGCAGGAAAACTGGAAACTGGAAGAATTTCTGTTGTCAATGAACATGTGTAAAATATGGGTGTTGGGGACATTTTCCAGCTGCTTAATCCAGTTGTGCAGCTTGGCTGCATCCTAGCTTCATGTTGGGTCAAGATCCAATGTACATACCTGAAGTTCCACTCATTCCCTGAGCTCCATAAGAAGGAAACTTAGGTTTACTAAGGTTATGTTGTGGTCCAGCCAGATTCCTAGTCTGGTGTAGAGAGGACAGCAAGACATACTGCAGAGCAATTCTGCCTCACAGTTCATATATAACTCAAGATGTCAGCATCTGTATCACAGGAGGTCAATTACCCTAGATTTCCAAAGGTTCTTTGCTTGTTAGAAGACAGCAGCATTTCCAATTTTACTGAAAGCAGGCTGTAGAACTGCAAATGGTCCTGAGAAGGATGAGGTAAGTTCAAGTACACGATGTTAGTTCAAGTGCCTGACAGGCAAAACCAAGTATCTAATTTTGTAATCTGTAATTATGGACTATTTGATGATGCACATTTGGTTTTATTAATCAGATTTAACAAGAAAGGCTTATGTGAAGTATGGGATTCATGGTATAAAAGATCCATTCAGTTTTCTATGTTAAGAGAAGACTTTAAGTCTTTTCAAGGTTCTGTGACACAGAGAGTTTGCGCTAGTCCCTCAGTTTTGGTGAGATATAGTTCATCACTTATCCTGCTCAGCTTACATATGACATCCTGCAGACCTGCCAGTTTGAAGCTGTGATAAGCAGATTTTTGGTGTTCTTTATGGAGCTGAATACCTGTTCAGCTCTTCAATAATGTTATCTGTTGAGCGTGGATATAGCATAGGAAGGAGGAACTAGTAGAGACCATAAAGACTAGACTGCTGATCTTTTTGCTCATTGATCTGAAGTGTTTCAAAAAAGAGGGTTCAAAATAGCCAATGGCTTAAAAGTCAAACACACCCTACTTGGAGATGTGGAGCACATTTCCTGAGCAGCATGCTTAATCACTGTGCTTTTTGTAAAAGAGGGAAGTATATTTTAGCATCATCCCTTTACCCTTACGCCCTGGAGTCAGGTTGTGTTGGATCTGCTAGGTGTAATTTATAGCTCAGTCCTACTGATACTGTTTGTCTATTTACTAGCCCCAGGGAGCTGCATACGATTTTTTGGGGTGATGTTGAAGCCAGTGGCTGCTCGTAGCACCACCTAAGTGGTACCTGCCTAGAAATACCTACTCTGTACTCTATAAAGGAATGTAAGACCCAGCTCACTTCAGCCCAAGATTCCCTTCTGGGGGACAGCCACTAAAAAGTTGGTTGCTTTAACACCAAATTTAGATGCTTAAGTGTTTTATTGGATCTGGCCTGAGGGCATCAGATTAGAATTTTCTGTCTCCATCAATTTATTTTTTTTTTAGATAGACACCAACAGTAAATGAAGCCTGAATGTCATGCTTACATTTTCAATTGAATATGTTATTTGAGGTGTTGTGGGAAGGACACTCTCTTGCTGAAGATATGCATGCTGTTTTCTATGGCAAAATATAAAATATTCACTATGTTCACAAAACAAGTTAAAGTATTTCTCTCAAAAGAGCTTCAAACTATGATATTAATGGAAATTCCACAAGTAATTTTCAGGTAATCAACAATAACTGCTTCTTGACAGCAGCAATTAAGGTATAACTTTATCAAATACATGTATTAAAAAGTCCCAGGTTTGGTCTTTCTTTACCCCTGTAGAGACAAGATCAGTCTTAGACCTTTGGCTAAGATTTTATAACAAAGAATCATAAAATTTCAAAGTATCCTCAGTAAAAAATGGAAAATAATCTAATTATTCTGAAGTCAGAATTGGATTTTCCTGTTAGCATTTATGCATCAAAAAGGGAACTAATGATAAGTATGTCATCCTATATAGTTAGATATTCATTCTGCATTATCGGCAGTAAATCCTCTTAAAAGGTAGGCACAATGTAAATATAACATGCTTATTCACCTTAACAAATATAGAAAGACATATGAATATGTTTCTATAAATATGAAAGACTCAAAGGAAGTTTTAGCATCAACAAAATCCTCTTCAACCTGAGCTGTTTTCTAGCAAAGTCAGCAAGAAAGTGATCCAGCACTTTGTTTAAATTCTGTTTCTGGTCTGTTACAATTTTAGTTAGTTTTCTGAGAAAGCCCTTTTTTAAGGAGAGTACTTACCAGTTGATGTACAGAGTAATTTTCATTGGCAGTTCTGCTGCCCAGCTGCTTGTGTAAATATATTTTATCTGTTCATTTTTGTATGGATACATACACACAGAGGGGTACTTATACAATATATTTATTTGACTTAATATTGCATTTTAATGTAACAAGAAGAATATTATTATACTTTGATGGGTTTCTACATGCCAATACATTTACAGTTAACAGATTTTAAGTCTACATTCTCAATTCACATCCTAAATCTTATCTTCTTAAATCTTAATAGATTAGTTTTTAAATCCTTAAGATACTGAGTTCACGCTTTCTACATCAGCTAGGACTTCTCAAACCCTTAAAAGATAATAGTCAAATTTTTAACCTATGACACATAATATAGTAAAGATCTGCTAAATTAAAAGTTTGATAAATCCAGAATCACCAAGATAACCTTTCTGCACTTCGGTTATTGGTGTATCTTTTCACTCAGCCCGAGAGGCTCAGGAATTTTAAAAGTATATTAAAAGCTATTACAGTTAATGGATTATAAAGGTAAAAAATGTGAAGTTTTTTCTTAATGGGTTGTTTTTTGCTAAGTAGGTGGAAAACATCTATTTTTGTTACATAGAAAACATTGAAGCCTTTCATATTATTGAACAGGATATGAATAGTATATGTAGGCAAGAAAGAGTGCAAAGGTAGTACAAACTTCTGAGAGCTTTTTTTTCAGTGCAAATAATTGGATAAAATTATTTCTATAGACCCTCATCAAGTCTACCTCCAATGACATATCTCTGCAGACTTGTTTGCTACTAGGGGCCTTTATTCTGCTGAAGTAGTCGTAGTTTTGGCACATTTCATGAGAGATTTGCCATGCAGTTTTCACTTGATGGATATGTGCACATCACTTCCGAAACGTTCCCAGCTAACTAGGCTCAATGCAGCCCAACTGCACACATACAAACTGCCTATTGTGTATTCAAAGTGACTCACATGAATCTTGGGCATACCTGATTTTCTGAATAGGCTCATACGAGTTACATGTGCACAAAACCTGATGTATTTTCAAGCTGTTGAAACAGCTCTGCATGTAAAATTCTTATGTGTCTTGTGCCCCAAACAGTTCTGAAAGGTGTCTTATTCTTTTGTTTCTTTTTCCTTTCCCAACTTTCTTCTCAATGGTCATCATGTGTCCTTCATGCAACAGGCCTTAGAATGGTCTTTATTGTTTATATAGTGGAGAGGAGCTATAAACCCCTTTAAAATTATTTGTGTGTTCATTTTGAGTTTTTTAAATGAATTCTTAAATGAAAGATGTAATGGGTATTGATAAGATTTTAGAAAGAACATTTTTATCATGCTACCACTTTGCAGTTTTCAATTCATCAGTTCCCATAGTGCCAACTTCTAGGAAAAATACATTACAGGGCATGAAGTTAAAGAAGTTATGACATCCCACTATGAGAGGACATGTCCCATAGCACCATGAGGGTGATCAAATATGATTCTGTTTCTCTAAAGTAGTTATTTCTAGTTTTAATTTTTGCAGGAGAACAAAAAGATACATGATGTATCTAACTGCTCTAGAACTGAATTCTAAAGACATTAAGAAATACAATTGTTTTGTGAATTTAAAGGTAGCATAGAATCATGCACGTTCTTCCTGGAAACTCACGTAAGTGAATGCCCTGGCTTAATCGAAATGTATCTGCTAGGCTTTATTTGTACCACGTTAATCTAATGGTTACTGTTGCATAAAAGATAGCTCGCAGCAAAATTTTAAGAATGTTTTCCACTTGAGACTACTTGAAGGTGCTATTTCTAAAGTAGCTGTGCAATTGGTTTTAAGTTTTATCTAAGTTGTTCAAAATACTCCTAAAAATC
>CM072884.1:63946406-64058906 GCA_037013685.1 Acridotheres tristis | reverse complement strand
GTAGGCATAGTTGTTAATCCTGCAAACATTTGCAGTCATTGGACAGATTGCCCAACTGCTTTCTTATTCAATCCAGTGGGATTTTTTTCTCAAGAGTGTGAAAATTGAAATATTTGATAATAATTGGAGGCATCAAGAAAGGAAAGGCCAGTTTGTGTGACTTAATATTTTTTATGTACCATACCCTGGAAAATAATTATTATTGGTATTAGTAAAAATGTGAAAATACAGTTTTTTAAAAGAAAATGAAGTAAAAGCTGGATAATACTTCGTTGTTTTCCAACAAAAAATTACATAGGAACTAGAATTAGAATTGGAACTCTATAAGATACATTGGTTATATAAAGTGTTGCTAGTTCATATGGAATCCTTCAATTTTCACTGGATCCCGTATAAAAAATACTGTGGTATCCTGCTGCACAGAATAAGACAGAAACTAGTTTCCTCCCAAGATCCAAGTGATATTCATATACTTATATCCACATTACTTTGGGCAAGCACTTGGGCATGTCTGTCATGGAAAATTGTTAGAGTAGTTCAAAATAAAGTCATATACCGAGTTTAAGAAGCAAGTAGTGTGAGAGACTTAATCCTTCACTCTCTTTGTACGGCTGCGTAAGTGGCTGTGGAACATGTGAGCACAGCTGCAGGTGTAACATGGTGGATAGTCCATTGTTTTGGAAGGATTGAAGTCCAGTCCCTGGCGTACTTGATATTTTGGTGTCAATAGGTAATGAACAGTGGTTTGAATTTAAGACTCCACATGCTTTTCAGGGTGTCTGGACAAGCAAGCAGCAGGTTCATGTTCATTTTTATATTGCTTTGTCCTTGGTGGGAAAAACCAATAAAGGAATGGGTTTATCTAAAAGTTTTTCAGCCTGGAGAAGAAAATGGCTCCAGGGAGATTTTGTTGTGGCTTTTCAGTGCTTATACAGAGATTAAAAGAAAGACAGAGAAAGACTTTTTACCAAGGACTAAGACTTTTACCTACAGGACAGGAACAGTGATTTCAAAGAGGTTTAAATTGGTCATAAGGAAGAGATCTCTTATTATGAGAATGGTAAGACGCAGGGACAGGTTGTCCAGAGAAGTTGTGGATGCCTCATTCCTGGAAGCATTCAAGACCAGTTTGGATGGGGCTTTGAGCAACCTGGCCTAGAGAAAGGTGTTCCTGCCCTTGGCAGGGGGTTGGAACTACATGATCTTTAAGGATCCTTCACAACCCAAACCATTCTATGGTTCTGTGAACTTCTGTTTAATAATTTAAAAGAGGAACATAACTATCTCTCTGCTAGAGAGTGATCTCCATGTGAAGAGGACTTCCAGAAATATCTATTCAGTGTCCAGGAAAGCTTCAGTTATATTCCTGCCTCAGGTGTGGTGCTGCTGTTCATAGCAAGGGTGGAGTTAACATCCAAATCTTTTATGGGATTTTACATCTTTTCTCAGTTTACAGAATTTTCACTTAAGGCACGTAATATTAAGGACAGACTACCTAGCATCTGGTGGCAATTCCACTTTGGTGAACAATGACTGGTTTTGATGTCAGTTTTGAGTACAGTGTCAGTGTAAAACCCAAGTTCCGTCTGAGGAGTTGCCTAAACTTATTTTTCGTATCTAAATAAGTAATAAAAAGCCACAGAAAGATTCCAGAGCCCAAACTTGTCTTTTAGTGAGTCTTCAAACTTCCCACCTTAGAGTTTTTTCTAAGAAAACTGCTTAATTAAAGGGCTTACCGGGAGAAAGAGTCTTGTAATTGCTAAACTAGTTACCTATACAAACCTAATTAAAAATCTTTAAGACATCTTAACTGGGACCTAAAATGCACTTCACCAGTATTTAAGTGGTCTACAGTGTTGTTTGTAGATCTCTACTTGAAAGTTAATATCATCATATAGATCAGATTGAAATCATGCTTGCAGCTTGATAGAACTCCTTGGAAAACTGAAGGGATCGGGTTCTGTTGTGTATAACTAAGCTGACTTTTGCTAATTAAATTCCTAATCAATAATTCTTCATCACTGAATCCTGAGTCTAAGGCAGTTTTCTTAAAGCTTCCTTCAATCAAATATATGTAAAACAAAGCAAATTTCTAATTAGATGCAGAATAAGATTAAAACAGTATTTTGGACAAAAGAGAACATAGGTTTTTCTTTGATCTTCATTTAAGGAATAATATCTCTTGATAACAGTTTGACCATACTCAAGGAATTTGATGCCTGTACCTTTGTTTTCTAAGAATTATGATGTCATTTAGGATCAAAGAAAAATAGAAATGTGATTCTTTTTTGAAGTTGCTGTTGTACAGTATCAATTCTGGCTTCTAATGATATTCAAGTACATAGTGAGATCTACTACTCTAATAACCCACATATAATATCCTTCCTAAGAACTACGTGACAAAAGGCATTTGTAATTATGTTTACTTCTGAAAGATTATGGTTTATAGTTAAACCAAGAGAGGCATCCTGTCATTTTCAGAACCCGTTAAATGTGACAGAATCTATTTTTCTGCCAACTTGTGAAGACCAGGCAGAGAGCAAATTTGCTGTGGTCAGCTAAGTGTAACCACTGAGCAGGAAAGTGAATTTAATAATGCATTATTGTTCTTCACTGAAGGTGAACTGTTACAGTGCCTTTGTTATAGCAGACTTTGCCTCTGCTTAGGTTTCCAGATGCTGTGCAGATTACCTGATTAAAATCTCTAATGCATGATAAAATGTTTCATGTATGCTTTTATATTAACATAAATGCATCAGTTTTTGAGGACTGTGACACTAAAGCTAATTGGAAATATTTACTACTCCATTATATGATACATATTACAAATAAGGATTTATTATGTGTAGAAAAAATGATAAGCAACTGGAATTCACAAGGCTTATAACTGCATGATGGTTTTGGGGAGGGGGTTAAAATAATGAGAACAAATCTCAAGAGTTTTATGGCAGTATCTCAGACTCCTGAGCTGATCTTGGATGTTGGTCTTGTGTTTCCATTTTTACTTCACACAGTAATTCAACCAAAATTCCTCCTGGCCAAATGACGTTCTTGGCTGTATCCTGTCATCATTTCAGCCCTTTCAGCTCTTTATGTTTTACAGCCTCCTCCTGCTTTTCTTTAAATTTTGCCTTTTTTTTGGTTTTCCTATCGACTTCCAATTAAAATGTAAAGCGTCATAATTACTTTATCACTAACAAGCTGAATTCTCATCTTTTTATTTAAAATTCTGTGATTTTATAACATTTCAATGTTACAAAAATTTTTTTTGAGGAAAGAAACACACATTGTATGTACAGACCTGGGGTTCATCTCTCCAATCTGTCACTGTCACCCCTCTGTCAGTGTTTTTGTGACCTGTTCAAGTCACGTCTTCATCTGTCGCATCCAATTCTGTGCTAGTGAGAAATTTACTTAATCATTTTCTTAAAATTTGTGAGCTTCACATGGAGGGCATTAAGAGTAAACCAGAGTTCGATATGCATGCAAATGAACCGTCAGCATAGCAGGAACTGTGTTCAGCAGAGGCTGTGTATTGGAGTACAGTGTGTATTGGTGTATGGAAACTGGGCTTTGGCAGAGTGATACAAGAGATAATCCCAGATCCCACACCTGTCCTACATTTAACTCAAGTAAAGCTGTAATGATTCATGCCAGCAAAAGAAATCTCTTCTTTTTTTCCTTAAGAATCATTGAACACAGTTCTGTATTGCTTTCCATTTTACTTCTTTAAAGGACCTATATGTATATATTAATGTATCTACATTCATGGTTATGTGCTGTGTTCAGGAGAATCAATGTTGAGGATTCCTTCTTTGACTGTGGAAATAAGATTGCTATTACTTGCTTTCTGAGCTATATCTACATCTGGAAAAATAAAGTTGAGAATCAGAAGTGATAAGCATGACGAGAGATCTTGTCATCCACAGAGGGGGAGAGAGAGCTGGATCAGAGATTTCAAGTAATTGTTTAAACTACAGTTGTAAACAGCCACAACTTTATTGGAAAGAAGGAGGGGGAGGGCTTTTTTTCACCTTTGTCATATGTGTGAGTAAAACAGTGGGCCAAACAGAGCAGAGGCTCAGGAGACTGAAGGGAGTCTGGGTTAATAAAAGGACCAATTGGATTAGAATTGGACTTTGGCAGGGAATGGTGGATGAGAAGATGATAGATTTTGACTTGTTATTAAATCAAAAGAAGGAAATAGATAATTTCATAGCAGAATCAGCTTTTCTTTCTGTATAGTGTTTTATCCATTTTTTCTTTTCAGCAGAATATTCGTAAAATGGATTTTATTCCTCGTAAAGGACTGGGCAACCTTAAAGGACTTAGAGGAGAAAAGAATTGTCTGATGATTGTTAAACTGGGAGGTCTAATTACCTCCACAGTTAATTAAAACTCTTTAACTGCCCTCTTGGTGTGACAATGATACCTTCTCCCTTCTAAATGAAAGTGTAAAGGTTAAACAAAGCGGCAATCTTGCAAACAGCCTACTAGAATTTGTAATCTGACCCTGAGATCTACTGTTTACTTTGCAGAAATTACAGTCTTGGAGTGTAAAACAGGTGCAGAACACTTGATACTGTTGCCCACTGTTCTACAAAAGACTTGCTTTTTACTAGGCACCTAGAATTTCCTGCATTTCCTGAAAAACTCCAGACACCCTAGATTAACAAAGTGGAAAAACTCAGTCTGTTTCTTGGCCATGACCTTGGCAGTGAGACAAAAGGAGATTGGCAATGTAGTGTATTTGTTATACTTAGGAAAAAAAGGCTCACCACTGGAGCCCTGCAGATAGAGCTAAAATGCTTCAGACAATTGTTAAAGTTATCACTAGTAGTTGCAGCATTTCAGCTCTTCATAACCCAGGAAAAGTAGCTATTTTGCCAAAGCTACATTTTATTTTAACTTTTCCTTTCTTTTCTTTTCTCTTTTCTTTTCTTTTCTTTTCTTTTCTTTTCTTTTCTTTTCTTTTCTTTTCTTTTCTTTTCTTTTCTTTTCTTTTCTTTTCTTTTCTTTTCTTTTCTTTTTTCTTTTCTTTTCTTTTCTTTTCTTTTCTTTTCTTTTCTTTTCTTTTCTTTTCTTTTCTTTTCTTTTCTTTTCCTTTTTTGTTTTTCTTTTCTTTTTCTTTTCTTTTTTCATACCTTCCTCCCTTCCTTCCTTCCTTCCTCTCTTCCTCCTTCCCTCCCCAGAAAATTCGTGCTGTATTATATGTCATTTTGCAAATAACATGAACAATCCTTTTCCCACATCTCTTTCAACTAAGCATATTTCTAACCAGTTCAACAGTCAGAAAATTACTGCTGAACTAAAGGGTACTAGACATCTCTGAGCACAGAAAATTCTGAATGCACTGCAAGAGCTCACAGTATATGCCTTGTGAAGAAGATCATATTATTGCTCATCTTAGTAGGAGACACCTATGGAAGTGAGCACATATGAAATCTAACCAATCACATCTTGGGTCAGGTTAAAGGCACATATATGAAATTAGGAATTCAGCTGGCCAGTGTAGTTACTCACTATTTTTCTCAACAAGCAAGAGTCAAACTTCCTGCAACCAATGACATATCAAGAGCAAAGATTTAGTACTGTTCAAATGAAGGAATTAAAAAAAAAAACCAAACAAAAACAACACTTATTTAGCAAAGGCTTGTTTCAAGAGGTTATCTTAGACTTAGTTCTGGTTAAAGCCAGCCTCCCACGTACCTCTTCTATGCTAAGAATTTTTAGCAAAATATTTAGTTCTGCACTGTAAGTTTAGCCCTATGTGAATACTGAACTTAGATTTATGTGGTGTTTTCTCACCTGTGTCTAGAGTGTCTGCATTCTGGTTTCTCTGACATGAAGATCTTCATCTGGCACCTTTTTATTTGTGATTAATAAAAAGGGGAATTTAAATGTTTATTCAACAAAGATGCATTGAAATACTGACTTTTTCTGAGTGAAAATTTACGTTTGCATCTGCATGCAATTTTTGCAGTTCAAACAAAATAGCTACATATGTTCAGTTTGCAGCAGTCTGGTTTGTGGGAGTGAAAGCATGTCCATTTTCCATTGTATGAACTCATAAAAATACAACTTCAATGACTTTTTAGCTGCATTTTCAAGGCACGTTTCTCCTTTGTTGCATAGCAAAGCCTCAATGTAACAGGCCATAAATTCTGCTAAATAAAAGAGATCTAGGGACTGAGCTTAAGCACTGAATCCTTGATTGTCCAGACTGCTTAATTGTTAGCTTTTAGCCTGGCTGTGTTTTGACTGCTACAATTAGCTCCCTCCACAGCACATCTGCTCTAGAAAGTACTAGCACTAAATAATGTGGGCACAAGAAAATCTTCACAGCATGGTCAGAGATCAAATTGCAGCCCTTTTGTTTAGTGTTACGACATCCAAACACAAGGGAATAATATTTGTTTCAGGAAAGGATATCGAGCCTTAACTTTATTAACAGAACATTTTATTTACAGCAAAATAGTATCTATGATCCTGTCACCTTTACCTTGCAGTCCTGATTTTGCTTCCTTTCATTTAATATCAAAAATATTTAAGACCTGTATTGCAAATCTGCGGACTGCTTTTCTGTATGCAACTTCTGATTTCAAGTAATTTGATTTCTTTCAAATTGAAGTTTTCTAACCATGTACTGTTTTACATTTCCCAGACTTTCAGTGGATTTATTACAAAACATTTGTCTGGGGCTTGTTCATTCATTTTACCTAAAGAGTCCTACCTCATTATAGTTGCACATTAGCGCTGCAGATATTCTACCCAATTATTACCCATTAGAAAACAGTTGCTGAAGCCAGTCAATAGCTTTGCCACCCAAACTTACGCTAAAAATAAAATCATAGAACCATAGAATGGCTTGGGTTAGAAGGCACCTTAAAGGTTCCCCGGATGGCCTGGGATACCTTTCATAGACCACATTGCTCAGTGCTCTGTCCAGCCTGGCCTTGAAGCTAAGAAGTGGAATTTGTGATTTCATACTTTCTCATTGGAGAGTCCTTAGTCTGTTTTTATCCGCTTGCACTTGATGTATTTGTGATGTATTTGTGCAAATTGTCAGTTGGATTTTCAGTTTCAGCTATTGGCTGGGAGGGGTTGTATAAAAAATAAAGGAACATTGGAAAGAAACTGAATAATTGAGTTCCTTCGTTACCTGTTTTTAAACAGAAATCAGTTCTGAACTTATGTTCTGATTTTTTTATTAGAAATATGGCACAGAATGCTTTCCTGTTCTCATAGACACACTGTTTAACTGTTGTTACTTTTGAGGTGAAAGACTCAAAGTAACATATTAACTTACTCTAAAAAAAACAATGAATAGAGATAATTCTTTTGCTTGAAGTCAAAGTACTAGTTTTAAACAATAATTGGGTTAGAACTCATTTGTAAAGATCAATAAATTACATTCTACTTTATCTAATGGACATAAAAATAAGAAATATTATCTGACATATGAAATCTATGCATCTCAGAATTATTGGAAAACTATAATCTACAGTGTCATAGTTGTATAACTGAGACTACCTCATTGTTTTCTTCCCACTTTCACTACTCCATTTTTCCATTTCCCACGGAATCATGGTACAAGTCTATGTTAGACTGTCATCCCAACATTTTGTATGATAAACTCTAGGAGTACTGTCCTTGTTTCTAGAAGCTGAATTATGTGTTAGTGCTTCTGAGCACTGATTAAAATGATGTTAACATTGTAAATAAGTAGATACGACTTGATCCCATATATTTAACGAGTATTAATAGGTGTGACTAAGAATGAAATTCTTAGATGAAATGCAAAAGTATGATGAGCAGTATTTAATTGCAGATACCTAAAGAAATAAAAGCACTTTTTGAGTTTGTCCTGTGCATTTCCAGAATAATTATAACATCACAGAATTCTGATACAACTTTTGGGGGGTTTGAGGATTTTTTGTTCCTCTCTTCTCATTAGGATTATTTAGCATTAAGTTTTTATAATTAAAATCTTAACAAATGAAGATGGGGGTGCATTCACTAGTTTTATTAAATTTACTTGATTCAATTTAAAAGATAAAGCTGGGTGGCTAATAAAATTTTCAGTTTAATTTCTGCACTAAGTAGTAACAGGTAGGAGACAATTACGTAAAATTTTAATTGGAATTTACAGAGGGAATGAGGATTTAGTCAAATTAACATTGGGTTAATCTAAAATGATTTTGATTATTTTTAAATATTAAAAGCATTCATTTTTAAAGCACTGCTTTAAAAATTATAACAATCTTAATTCATTTAAATGACAAATTTATTCTAAAGAAACCACCAAAACTACTCAAGAACTGTCTTCAAAATAGTAAAACAAAATAAAATCCTTGTTTATGCTTTTGTTTCTTCCAATTTTTTAGTCAGCTGAACACATTAACTGAACAAGGAATTTTGCCTGTTCCTTTCCTTATCTGTCAGTTCAGAAATAAAAAAAAAAAAAAAAAAAAAAATTAAGAGTTCACAGTTACCCACTTTTTCAATCAAAAGTTTTTCTTATATTCATTGATATTTCAGCATGGTCATCTCTCCTAGGTTGTACACTTTTCTTCCCCACAGCTACAGTCCTAGGTTACTGTGTAACATGAAATGTTGACTCTGCAGGAGTGTTAAGTGTTAGTATGAGTTCCTTCATTGTGCTTTGTATTAGGAATTAGAATTTAATTCTTGAGTGGGAGGAGAAGAGTGGAAGAGGAATTGGAATATTTACCATGTTGGAATCAGAAAGCTACGATGATTTATTTTTTGCTAATTTTCCCAGTGTTCTGAGATCCTGTTACATTTACTGAATACTTAAATTAAGAGAAAAAAGAACAAAAGCTTTTAAAGCAGATGATGCCAGTCATGTTTTTCTTTTGATTCGGTTTGCATTTTATGTGGTTTGTTCTTTCAGTTATTGTATGTTTAGCCAACCATCAGCCCCATCCTGAAAGTCAACAATAATAAAAATGTAAATCATCATCAAAAGCATGCCTTGCAGTGAGAGAACATTTCTAAGATTGTTTATCAGTTGTTCATTTTCTCCTGTCAGATGTTGAAATCTTTTACTTCCCATCATATTGCACAGAAATGCAGTTTTACTGATAGTGTCTACTTGTAGCTAAGCTGTGAAAAAGTCAAAATTTCATTTTGTAAGAGCAGTTATCACACAGACTACTGCAGACCTAGGTTATTGGTCCTTATTTAGCAAGCTCACAGATAAGATGTCTAATTTCCTGGCCAACCTTTTTGTATGTGTGAGTGTGTATGTATGTGTAAGAGTGTGTATATATGTGTGTGGGCCCATTAAAATATATAAGATTAATAAAAAATACCCAATGCAGCTTTTTAGCTTGCAATATACACATAGAGAAATAATGTAAACACTGTCCATGAAGTCACTTTGAAAAAATAAGATTTTAATTATTAAATTAACTGTTAATATTATATTACAGTATTTTTAAGTGCTGCATGAAAATTTAATTGGAAATATGAGATGTAGGGACTACCTGACTTAACATTGGGTCCAATTCAGTGCATACTCAATCAAGTTCTTTGGCTGTTGATTTAAGTTTGAAAAATCTCCATACCAAAATTAGAGCTGTTCTGAAAAAATGGAGGGAAAAAGATATATTAACAATTTTAATACAGAATTTTGTAGTAGGAAATATTCAACACAATAGAGGTTTGTCTACTATCTTTCCACAGATGGCTTCTCTGATATATTAAAATAATACTTTTCTTTTCAGCTGAAAGAAACCTATATCAATTTTTTTCTTAATCTTAAAAATACTAAAATACCAGAAACAGTGAATAGTACAAAATATTGGTTTTTGTACTAAGCTTGGTGAGGCATAGTGAAGGAATGATTTAAAGAGTTGTTTAATCTATCTGGGAGAAAAGTCTGAAGTCAGGAATAATTATTTTAAGAATTATTTCTGTAAATGTTTTTTTTACATAACACATGAACAGCTTCTTAGTTGCCTTTATGCGGGGTATGGGTTGTTTTTTTTTTCTTTTCCACTTAGTTTCTAGCTCATACTTGTGAAAGAAATGCAGCCACTCTAATAAAGTTGTTAGAAATGTAGGAGAATGACTTATTAGGGGAACTGTAGAACACAGAGTGTTAGGTTTGATTCCAGCTTTTTAAAAATTTTTTTCTGAAAGCAGAATTATGAAATCAGAATTTCAAAGAAAAATTGCAGGTCGATTTAATAGCATCTACTTCCATCATGTATTTTTCTGCTCACTATAGTGTACACAGAAAGTACATTCTATCATGCACCTCGTATATATGCTATAATTTCAGCTACAGTTGAAGCTAACACAAGTGGAAAAATAACTTTGTGAAAGGTTTTCTCTGCATTTCCTAAAATTTTCTTTAAATCTGTATTCCCTTCTTAGCACAGCAAAATGAAACCTTGATTGCTGTTAATACTAAACTCATTTAATAATACAAATAAGGATCTATAAATATAATAATGACTACATAAATTAAATGTCAGTTAAAATGTATAGGTAGCTACTGTGTTGCCAGGACAGATGAAAACAGATATATTCATACCTGATTTCCACAACATTTTTCCCCAAACCTACATTCTAGCATTTTCTCTTTATGCTTCAATTAGTTGCTCTCTATAACTAAACAACTATCTGTGGAGCACTTCTTTATGTGTTTATTAAAGATTGTCTAAGTCATTTCCTGTTGACACAAAATTGTTTGAGTGGCAAAGGAACTTTTATAAATAGCTGACATCCAAGAACATGAAGAGGACTGTTTAAGTGGGTCATTTGCTTGTGTACTTCCATAAGGAATTTTTAAACTCTAATCTTTACTTGAATTGAAATACTATTGTGCAGTGCTTTAATTCCTTTAAGAATAACATTCATTTTAGTGCATTTTAAAAGTCTGAACTCTGTAAGCATTATCTGTACCCATGAACATCTGTCTAAAATGGCTTAATTCCAAGGATACTGCAAAAGTTAAAGTTCAGTTGATGATTTTGTCTATTGTTTAGCTAGCATCAATTTTTTAAGGTCTGAACTTCTATTGCTGTTATTCAGTTTCTCTCTCTCTCTATTCTCATTTTCTTTTTGGGAAAGAGAATAAAAAAAAAAAAAAACCGAACCCACAATTCAACAATATTGTTTAATTCCCTGAAAAAATGCTCAAAGCCCTCTACACAACACTAAATATAAAATGAGAACTAGAAATCATATAAATTCCATATATACTCTTCCAAACTTGAACATCTTAGTTATTAACTAATCCCAATTTCAACTTTGGTGAGCTCATTTTAAAAGAAGTAGCCTTTATCTCATGATGTAAATTCAATAGCTGTTGTCAGGTCTATTAAATAGAGTATTATTTTATTTACCCCACAGCTGATAACAGAGACACACAATTCACTCCAGACTGTTCTTCCCATAAGTTATAGCTATGATGTCTCCAAAGGGATAAAAGAAGTCATATCCTCTACTTCTCAACTTATTTTCATCATTACATATATTCTTATGCTATAATAAATCACGTGAAATACTTCTCGTAGCTACAGGGCTCAAGGAGTATCTTCCATACTTGATATTTATTTCAGCTCCAGTAATATATCTGAGTCTTGCTGAATGAGGATCTGTGTTGCACACTAATATAACAGTGGTTAGACATGTTTAGAGTTTAAGAAATGTAGTTAAATAACCCAAATCTAATCATACTGCATGTATTGTCTCAAACATGCATAGGTTTTATATTAAATGCTCCATCCAGAATATTGTTGCTCAGTAAACTGTGAAAGTGAACATCCTGAAAGCCTCACCTCACCATATGACATGGGAGAGGAAAGATACTCATCTTCTTAAGCAATTGCAGGGCAACCCCTGATTACTACAGCCAGTTTGTAGCACATACCTAACCAGATGATGGGCTACCCTGCTTGAGAAATATTCTCTAGTGAATAGTGGGACTGATTCTGTTCTCATTGATTACACATTTCCTCAATGCAGAACAGAGTAGCCTTGGTTTTCCTTTAATTTCTATCCATTATTTTTTTTTTAAATTCTGCTAGGGAAAAAAGAGATTAAAAGGAAGGAGTTCTGAAGTAAATAGTTGTTGAAAACTAGGATTAAATTCAGAAGAAGATGCTCAGCACCCACACAACAGCTCTGTCTCACTAAAGATTTATGATGACAGTCTTGGAGATCTTGGAAAAACACATTTTGGAAAGCAGCCATATTTTGGCTAAATATCTATGCATGCGAATTCTAGACTGGCTGTGTGCTTCTATCATTCTCTTCCTTACCTTGATCTAAGGATGTGATGTGATATGGTGCTCCACCTTTCCAACTAGCATTGAAGCAGCATCTGTATCAGTTTAGTTTAGTCTAAATGTGCAGGGTTACATAGAAAGTGGGTGGAGCACAAAACAGACTTCCATAAGCTGGTATATGCCTTCAAACTTGATATTTTAAGGTATTTTCCCAGTTAGTTTTCCCCATGAAATTAGCTTGTAGGTTTTGAATAATGTTTTATGACTTGTGACTGCAAAAATAGACTTCTGCATATGGGGAACCTTGTTTGATGTGAGGGAGTTTTGCAGACCTGTTCTGTTTCTTTAGTGCAGGATGATATGGTTTATTGTCAGATGGATTAGACCATAGACAGAGGAGAGTGGAATGGCTTGGGAAAATGGAACAGTGAAAGAACAGGAAGACATGGACAGAAACTGAAATACAGGAAATTACATTGGAAAGTATAAGAAGGCTTTTAACCGTGAAGGAGTTGAGGAGAGGTGGTGGAGATTCTCCAAGGAACTACTTAAAAGCCAGCTGGACAGTCATGGTTTGGGCTGGGCTAAGTGATCTTCAGAGGTTCCTTCCAGCCTCAACTGCCCTGTGATCCTCTAAAATGGTAAGGAAATGTTATCGGTAATTAATGGAAGAAAACATGATAAAGATTTTCCTCTGCTGTTTTTCAGCTATAACGTGACCTGAAGAGAAGCAGTGAATAAATGACATGCTTGTTTCATTTTGTTGTGTTCTTGCGGGAGAAGAAAAATATAACCACTTAATCTGAGAATATATTTACTCTAATATTTTCATATTCCCAAACACTCTGGTCTTATATTTCTTACTTGGGTATCCATATGCCATGGTTTGCTCTCTGTTCAAATATAAGAATAATAGAATTACTTTTACATAGCATTGATAATGCAGACCATTTCTATTTTCAAAAGCTTTTTGTAGAAGACATTTATTACCATTATTTATTATTTTTAAAATAAAATCCCCTAAAGAAAACCCCACCTAGAAAATTAGTTGGTTATATAGCTACCCTGGCAACTTTTCATACCTACTTAGCAGTAAATGTCTTCTTTCTAGAACCCTTCGCTTTTAAGTTTGGTTATTTGAATATCTATTTTTTTTACACAGAACTGATTTTACTTAAGCTGTAGAGAGTTTAAAAAGTTTGAAAATCTCAGAAAGCTCTCAAATGGAAGGGTTATCTTTAGTAGTGCTTCATAAACTTGAATGCCTTTGAGTGTAAGTCAATATCTTCTCAACATGGGTCTTAAACATTCAAGTCTATTAAAACTTTATCAATAAAACTAATTGGAGGCTGAAAAATTATAATTATCATTAATTTGACTAAGTACATTCAGTTTAGCTGATCATATATAAGTCAGAAATCATAATTGCATTGCAATCAGTGTACATATCAAAATCAGTGTACATATCAAAATCTCTTACAATATTTATCTTGTTATAAATTGTCAAACAGCTTTCAGAGTTTGTAATGAAACATTTTTGACATGATTTCTGACAGAGTTGTATAATTTTAGACTAGTAATCATAAATGTAGGGAAGTGTTTGGGGTTTTTTTCTGACAAGTCAGGCCTTGGGTGGCTCTCATGAATCATCTTTCAGATGATGACTTATTTACCAACTGAATAGGAGTTATGTGTCATGTAAATAGCACAGAAATAACAAGTCTGGAAGATCTAAACTCCCATTTTACTTGCGTTAAAACCAATAATTTTTCTGTTTGCTTGTAATTTTTTGTACTATAATATTTTCAGATCTCAGGTGTTTTCCCAGCCCTCTGCATCTGAACAGACCGTATCAGAAGTGATCTTTGAGAAGCACAACAGCACATTTCTTTATCCAGTACTTAATCCACTTCCATCCTTTAATTGAAAAAGGTTGGATTATTGTTTTTCATTTAAAGCTTTCATCAGCTTTTAAAATTGATAGTGTTATATTCAAAAGGGATGAAGAAAATAAGTATACATTTTCACAGCCTTTAAATCACATAATTTGCAACTGAAATTAATGTGTATCATCTTGAATTATTATTTGATCTTATATGTAAGTGCTCTGCTATTTAAAAGGAGTCTTAATAACAAATTTACCAAAGGCAGTTCAAAGCCCTTTTATCATTTTTTTTTCATTAGTATCTCCCATTTTCATTTCATTGCTTTTGTTCCTTACCACCTTCTTCATCCAGAAAAATAAGTAACAGCCAGTGTCGCTTTTGAAATGGAAAAATGGTTTCAAATCACTGGCAAAGCTTAATGACTTCTGACTGCTGAGATATGTTAATTTAAGCCAGACCAAATGTTCCTCAGCTGCAAATATTTGGTGTTGTTCACTGGGAACTGGCAAGATTTATGAGGGCCCAGTGGCAAAGGCTCTCTGCTCACATGCCTCACATTACAATTGTTTCACATGTTAGATGATAAAAGGCTGTTTGAAAAAAAAAAAAAAAAAAAAAAAGAGAAGAAGGAAAAGAATCAACTTTTCACAGAAAATGTGTATAGGCCCAAAGAGGATGAGGGCTTAAAAAGACAGCTTTGCTTTTTTCTGTCAGTGAATCTTCTCAAAGAACCATTTAGCTGCTGAATTAATGTGGTATTCTCATGCCAATCTGCATTCTTTTCACCCTCTCAAAACATCAAAATCCATGTGACTGGATGGTTCAAAGCACTGGTAATGGAGCATAGAGGACTTGTTTTTGGTGGGGTTTTTTTCACTTCTAGGTGGCCAGTCCAAACCCACTGCAAACTGATAGTGGGCAAAAGTCATTAACCTTTGGCTCTTTGGTTGGTTTTGAGAATTAAGTTAGTGAGTTCAGTTCAGTAATGAGTAGATGGGTATCTACATCAGAAATACCCCAGTAAGTTATTCCGATAGACACTCTTGATAGGGGAATCTTACACGGATAGGACTTACACCAAAATATCCTTTGGAAAAAGGCACCTGCATGACATTAATAGGAAAAATCTGTGGAAACATTACTTGACATTCTGTATATTAGTTTGCAAGACTGTAAATTAGGAAGCATTTAGTCTGTAGTAATTCTACAATAACAGCAAAAAAAAACCCCTGCAGTGGGAATGGGGCATTATAATTATGTTCATAGATTTAATTTTTTCACATATGCTTAAAGGGAAAGTTTTACTAGTTTCATTAAATGAAAGAAAAATTGATTCCTGACTGTCTTACATTTGCTCTTTAATTTGTAAGTGACTGTGAAATTTGAGGGGTTTACTCTATTCCTAATTACTCCAATAACATTAGATTTTAAAATTCCTTTTCTTTTCTGGAAGTAGAAGCCGAAAACTAGTAGTAGCAAATCCTGGTGTGTAGAGAAAAGAATAAATGCTTTCTCTGCTGGACTGGTTTAGACAATATGCCATCTAAAGCCCTTCTACTATTCACTCTTAAAATCTTAGGAGCAAATACAGTTTTGTTTTCTGAGTCTGTCTGAGGTTGTTATTGTAGAAAGCCTAATGGCTGTTTCAGGCAGACAGGTAACCTCGGTGTTAGAGCTACTGGCTCACTGCTGCTGCTAAAGCTTTGGTGCTTTGCCACTGCTTTTTTGCACCCCATTCCTTCTCACAGATGATACAACAAGCTAAGTTCTTCCCAAATTCAAAGGAAGGAAAGGGACAGCAGCTTTACTTACGCTGGATCAAGTCACCCCTACAACCAAACAAAAATCCCACGGCATATTTCCGTGGAAGCCTTGATGGCATTCGCTGAGTGAGCATCGGTGTGAATTCATTCAAACTTTACGGTATGGATGTTTGCAATCAGAATAGATTAACCCTGATTATACAAATCAGCTACAGTGAAGGTCTGCTAAGCACAGAAATGACTGCTCTAATGATTATAGGGTGATAACTCCTGAGCAGTACTCAGGGTTTCCACTGAAGGGAGTGGGAGCCATGAGGGCTAAGTGCATTTCTAGGCTTTCAAACAGGGAAGAGAAATGCCTCTGCAGGGGTCGAAATGCCCCCTCGAGTGTTAAGAAAGGATAATGGTTCTCACAGATAAGAGAAACATCTTGAAATAAATAAACTGAATGTTGGAGGTTTGTTTTTATAAAAGTGTTTATAAACTAAAATATAAAAAATGTTATGTTCATATTTGCATTTAGGCTGCAACTATTGTTCCTTGGGGGAAAAAGAATGCACCATGTATTTGTGTTAAATACTCTAATTATGCTCTTCACTGGGATAAAAGGAAAAAAAAGCTGACAGCTAGAAAAAGAAACAAAAATCTAAATTCTTTTTCTTGCATTAAATATGACACAGATTGTAAAAAGCAATATTTTTACCCTTGAAATGTTTGAAGTATTGACATTCTGTCCACTCAATTGTCAGCTTGTCTTTAGAGATAGAGCTTCCAGGTTCTTAGCATTTAGTAAACTGACACTGATCTCTATTCTTTAAACGTGTATGCAATTCTTGGCTTAAAAAAACCCCATCCATGATACTATGAAAGGTTATTCTTGCTGTAGACACTTCAAAAATTCTGTGCTATCCTTATACCTGTTTTCCTGATCTTCCAAATTTGTATTAATAAATAAACCTTGTTAGCTTTAATTTAAGTTTCAACAAAGCTTGAAAGGGGATTTAGGAACATTATAGGCTACTATTCTCGGAGGTACATGTAGAAGTTGTAGCTTGTGCTACTGGAAGGAAGGTCCCCAGTGCCTCAGAGCCGGTGAGGAAGGGGAGGTGGCAGGACTGACACCGAGGTAGAGCAAAGAGCTGATGGAGTGAGAGCCAGACCCGAGAGGCAAGAGCTGTCTTCACATCTTCTTTACTTAATTCAGTGGGAGTTTGTGTATGTTATTTGGGCAGCACAAAATTAGCTTCATGTATCTAAGTGTCCAGCTATGTGTACTTAAAGTGAAAGTCAGAGCGTGCCTTCCTTACCTGAGAGAACTCTTGTCGAATTTAAATAAATGATAGATATGAAAGCCTGAAAAAAAAGGCTTTTCTCCTTTGGTACCAGATAGGTATATAAACAAAATCAGCTGCATGTTAGTAAAGGTTAAAGCAAGAAGAAGTATAACATCATAGAATAAATTGCCAAACCTTCCCAGCAGAAGCAATGGCATTGCTTGATTTCTCTGATGTTATTCATACTGCTGTGTCTACTTTAGAGTGCTAGAGAAGTCCCTTATGGTTTAAAGTTTGTCATGTTTTACTTCCATTGGCATGTGAATTCTTCAAGGATAAAATATCTGCTAAATTTCTCTGTTTTCTTTCACTCCTGCTTATATGATGAAGCATGATTTGTGATATTTAATGTAATCAGAGTATCATTAATTTTCTGCTAAAATGTTTCTGCATATGGCCATGCAAAATAAGTATCTACCATACCATCAGTTGCTTAAAGAATCAAAATGAGGATGACAGTGTTTTTCTAAAGAAGATTTCTCTGAATCTTTCCACCTACAGGCTCTGTTGAAGGCAGTAAATAGTCCATTTTTGTTAATGAAGCTTCACTCATACAGCTGGGATTGTTTAATATTTTACGAGTGTTACTTTGTTTTGCTCTCAACGATCTCAGGCAGTTAAGGATTTATGAATCGTGTTTTTCTCAGCCCATCTGCGGTTTCCTATCTTCCCTGGCCTTGAGAATATGTTTAAATTTATTAAAGCGAAGCAAAGGCTCATTATTTCAAAGGAGAGCCAAAGTGACACAGTGAATTGGTTATTAATGGAAAGGCACTGCCATAGGGCGATTGAAATTTAATGATATCCTACAAGAAAAAAATGAGGGTGTCACTTTCCAAAAAGTCATGCTAAATGCCAGCCTTTTTAAGGTCCTGCCGCTAATTTTATGCCTGCACACAGTAATGTTTTCAAAAGCGTTTAGGAAACACGGACCAGTGACTGTACTGATTATCCTTTTCACCTTCTCGCCTGTTCCAAATGGGTTTGTGCAGTGAGCGATTTAATCTCTAAATATAGGGAACGTTAAAAAAAATAACATTGCTGTTTTTCACAAGCTAAGGGCCTTTTGCAATCCTCCAGAGATGGACTTGCAAATATGCTATCTCCATATGCTCACAGTAAGCTCTCAAACTGGCTCATCACCAAAAAAAAAAAAAAAAAAAAAAAAAAAAAAAAAAAAAAAGGAAAACAAAAAACTTCAGTCACTTTATTTCTTCTGCTTTTCTGTCATTCAAGAGATGTTTTATGTACACAGAGTACATTTATCAAAATTTAAGTCACACATGATTAGAGCATACCTAGGACTCTCTGAAATTTCTCACTTTTCTTCTGATTAGTCTGCATTTTCTTTCAGCCTTGTTTCCTGAGATGCCTTTCACCTGCTTTTGGATTATTCTTAGTTTTTAATATAATGTTCATATAGACTTTGTCACTATGTTTTTTTCAGTTTGAAAGACAAGCTGTGTAATTTCCTGGAAAAATTCAGAATATTCCGAAGTGTATGTTGAGACTTGGTGTTTTTTTGGTTAGTTTGTTTGGCTTAGTTTGTTTTTTTAAATTTGAGATGGTTATAATTCTCAGACTGCAGAGACCCTATCTTGTGGTCCTTAAGTGACTGCTGAAAGAGTTCCAAATGGAAGACAGAGATGAGGGAAAAGGGGAAATACCTCTGTTGGGGCTGCAGGACCAGGCTGGTAGAAACTTGTTGATGGTACTGGTGCTTAGTAGAGTATTATTGTTTAATGTTCCAGTGCTAGTGATAACTATATGGTTCCTCCCTTCTAGTTGTGTGTTTCAACATATGATTTACTACAACGATAACCATGTTTAAGCACAATTGAGGAACACGGGCTGGGGATAAATCACGGATAACACAAGGTCTGTGTAAATGTCTGGACAGAAAATAGCTTGTGATAACCATGTCAAAAAAGCAGGCTTTACATTAAACACATCACAATGTTAGATGACTGCTCCTTTGTAAAAGTAGAAGAACTGGCGAAGGATTCTCATGCCATGACAACAAAGCTGCTATGGCTACACGAGCTATTGTGTGACCTTCCTCAGTTCTCAGCCATCGGGATGAAGAATCCCCCTCAGTACTTCCCCGTAGCTGTTCTCCTAAAATATCAACTCCCCCAGAAAGCATACAAATATGCAGCAAAATGAAAAGGGGTAGTAGCATAAAGGGATATTTGGTATCAATCATCCTCGGTTAATACAGGAATGGTAGGAGTCTGTGGTGGAAAAGACACGCTAGGTCACCTAGTTCATCTTCCTGCTGGTGCGGGAAATGTTCCCGACATATATTTTCTAGTGCCCTGTCCAGTCTAGTTTAAATACCTGATGCAACTCATTTATATTTATATTGTAATTTTCTTACAAACATAAATATAAAACCAAACTCCAGACGTTGCCCTTGACAGGCATATTAGTAACAAATCATTTTCTAACCTTGCTTATGGTAAATTTCCAACCATCTGCTGACAGGTAAACAGAAATTTCTTTTTTTTTTTAAGTTCTCAGAATACTTTCTCTTCCCAGTCTCATCAAATGAAATAATAAAAAAAAAACAACCTTAATTATAAAGTGACAGCACCATGTTGTTTCTAAAAGGAGGAATGTTGCCCTTTCTGGAGGTGTGGAGCTGACAAGCATCCCCTACCCCTCCTACATGAAGGGATAACCTGTGGTCTTTAAACATGCCATCTGCTGTTTGAATGCCCTAGAGGTGGAGGCAGTCTGAGGGCAGGAAAGACTGGTGGCCATCTCCTTACATTTTACATATTAGCAGCCCTAAAATAAAAGAAAAAAAAAAAAAAAAAAAGAAAAAAAAAAGTTAAATTATTGCCAAATTTTGAAGTCTTTCCCCTACAAAGCATAATCCTGAGGCAAGAGCTTCTGGTTTGTTCTGTCTGTAGAAGAGTTGCGGAGGGGAAGAGTTATTTGCAGGTTGGAGCCAGGCTAGGTGACGTGAGTCATGGGAGTGTCATTTCTGGGGAGAAGGTAGCAGACATCGTTTCACACGCCTCAGCCCTGGGTCCGTGCGTGGGTGCTGGAAACGTCGCCTGTTCTGCAGGAAGCAAAAGCTGCTCCTCGGTGCATGGAAACCACTCAGTGAGAGGGTCTTGCTCAGATTAACATACCAGGAACTGGAGGGGTTACAAGGAAAGGTCAGCATCTGTGCAGTGCTAAGTGTCTTTTTCTTGGGCTTAAATCACTGAAAGGTAGGATCTTCAGAGTGGGGGCAAGAATGACTATAGCCAGTGCCACGCCTTCACAGGGACTTTCTGTTGTCTGGGGTGAGGGGGTAGAAAAGTCAGAAAAGAGGGTCGTTAGGACTATCAAAGACTGTGTAAACTGAAGCCCTAATAGGATTTGCATGCCATTTTAAAAAAACGTGGAGAAATGGTGACTCAAGAGCCTGCAAGTTTGGTCCCTCTAAGCGTCCTGTTTTAACTATAAACTTGTCATCCTATAACCTTTCTAACAAAGACATAAACACTTCAGCTACATATATTTTGATTGTTTCATGACACTTTACTGGAGGCTTAGCAATGACAGATTTCTTCATTGTCTTTTTGCCAAAATTTGTCCTTTAAGTCATTTTTGTTGACTGCCCCTTTTAGCAGCTCACCTCACAATGAGAGAGGAGACAATTAATGGGAGGGTGATTTATCACTGCCAAAAACTGTCAAGGACTTCTGTTGTAGCTGGAGAAAAAGCAATTTCACATTATGGCATTTCATTCCGAATACATTGTATTTACAGCTCACAGTTTTATTTTCAGAGCCTATTATCAGGTGAAACAGTTGCATCTGAAATGTTGTTTGTGACATAGGTGACCTGTTAGGATTTGATAAGTATTTACGCCAGAGCACAAGGGGCTCACACATCTGCTGTTGGCAGAAGCAATGGAAAAAAATAACCTGGAAATGAGGCGTTTGATTTTTCTGGTTCCTACACTCGAGCATCTGTTGCTATAATTAAGTGGCATTCAGTAATTGCAGAGCAATGGTGAAATAAACATATGCATTCTTGCCAGCTTTTAGGATTTGGTGTCCTTACAGTAGGAGAGACAAGCAAAGTGACTTCACCAAGAACAAAGGGTTCTGTAACAAAGTTTAGTAATTAACTTTGCTATTGCATAAAGAGGAATTTTACAATGAAAAAGAAATAGAGGAAGAAAAAAAATTTCTAAATTGGCCAGTAGCTTTTATGCATTTCAACTGATTGCTGCAAGAGGTAGAGCAGAATATTGAACTGGGATCATGTTCACATTTTTCTGTTGAATGGAATTGTATTGGACTTGTATTTAGAAAATAAAAATTGAGCATGCAAAAAAAAAAGAGAATGCAAGAAATCTATTATACACAGAGAGTTTGTAATGAAATGTACTCCTTCAATTTGAAGGGGGAGTTGAGGTCTCTGTGAGGGCTCCTGCTGCCTTGGTTTACGCCTCAGTTGCAGTGTAAATGAAAACAGAACCTGGTGGTCAGCATTAGTTAAGAGTACCAGTTAAGACAAGCTTTTAAAATGAATCATTTGTGGGGCATTTGTTAAACGATCAGGTGTTCCTCAGTCTGTGGTGAGATTCAGTATTCATTTTTACGTTATTTTTTAGAAGTGGGAAGAACTTGGGGAATATAATTTTTTTTCTAAGAGAGGATTTAAGTCAGAACACTGTCTCCTCTGATCAGAAGTTTTGTGATGGTTGTGTGTTTTGCCTTTTAAGAACAGGCTGTCCAACAAGTTATTCCAACAATGGTCCTTGTACTAAAAATAAAAATAAAAATGGATAATTGAATAGCAGAACCCATGTAACCCAACAGATATGTGGCAGATGTAGCATGTTATAAATTCTAAGAACCTAAGAATAGAAAAGAGTGTTTGTCTCTTGGCTGTCTGTCGAGGCCAATAAAGAGTGAGCATGAAAAAGAGCTATTAGTATTGTTTGAGGAGGCCATTTCTATATATGCTTTGGCACTTTCACTTGCATGGTCTGGAGCAAGTTTGGCATTAACTGTGCCCCTACCTTTTTGGCTAGGGGAGTTAGTAAGAGGAGCCACTGTGCAGTGGTGGTAAAAATCACAGTAAGTATCTTGAATAGATGCATAGGTACATGCATGCATACAAACACATACATATATTCACATTCATGCATGCAGAGAGAGAAAAGAGATGTAAAGAATGAAGTAAAGAGGAAAAAAATCCTGTTTCGTGGAGAAAGGACAGGACTGAAAAGTGAATTTAGGTGTTAGCTATTGCTTCCGTTTCCATCACTTGCAGTCATTTCTACATGGCCATAGGAAGCCGTAGCAAGGCAGTCAGAGCTTTAAAGAACTGGAATATCACAGGATCAGGATCTGTCTTGTTTCTTAACATAAATATCAGAATGCTTTTTTCCCTTTACTATTCAGATAGTGAAACTGAATCTGTTAATAATTTTGTTTGCAAATGCAAATATTTTGTGGGTAGATTTAGCTTTCCAAACTGATAAAACAGAATATTATTTTTAGCTGCATTTAATTATAACTAATGCTAATTTCAGTAACTACATTTTAAAAATTATTATTACAATATATATCTTCATGTTATAATTCTGGAAAAGAAAAAATATTCACAGCAGTCTTGAGGACATTAATGTATAAGAGTCTGATTCTAATAAACTTCATATATGCATGAACCTGCTTTTTTATTCTGCAAGTGAAATACTGGATTTTGATGTTGTTTGGGAAAACTCATGAAGCAATATACCTGAACGAGGTGAGAGTCAGGAGATTTAGATCGTTTTTCAGGCTTTGCCAATAACCTGTTGTGTGACTTTGGGCAAAGCACTTCACAACTGTGTGCCTCTGCTTCCCTCTGTGCTTATTTACAGATGAATTCTTTGAGGAAGGAGTTACCCCTTAAGCATTTGCACGGGACTTTGATTTCCTTTTTGAGCCCTAAGCATAAAAAATAAGTATTCTCACATTAAATATTTCATTGAGCAAGGTTGGAAGCTTTTTATTTTTGATGGAGGTGAGCCCACAGATAGTGGCTGTGAGCCTACTCCTGCCATCCTTGCATTGGCTCCTGTTTCTGAGCCATTTCAGTAGGGAATGTGGCATTAGGACCTTATAATCAACATTCTTTTGCCAGCATCCATTCTCAGCCTATTAAAAGAAAAAAGATAGCTGTGAGAACTCTGTCAATAGTGAAAGATCTATCATGTTGTCCACTAAAATCTTAGTAGATGCTATAGGAGTGATTTTAATTGAGATTTTTACAACCGTTTGATAACACTGTTTTGATCACCGTATTTAGGGCTGGATTCCAACAGTGGACATAAAACCTCTGACTAATCCACTGAGTCACCCAGTCCCTGTCATATATTGCTTAATGGTCCATGCTGCCAGGAATTATAATAGCTTTCTAGTAATAATTTTTTTTTTTTTGAAAGAAACTTTATGGGCACAAAGTCTTAGAAAAGTTTAAACTCAGATTTTTAAAAAGGCAATGAAAGAAAACTTTCTAGAGCTATGATAAGCTGCAGATTTTTAAAATTTGCAATAAATGTATAGAGTCTTACATATACTGTAAGTTAATGACTGATATTTTAACTTTGGTTGGTTAATGTTTGCAGGGCACTTACAGATGCTAGAATAATCTCTAATGTTTTTGCTCAATCTGCTCTGGAGATGGATGAAATAAATAGTTTAAACTAATTAATGTAACACCAGCTGTTACAAGTGCTTGGCAGACGTCTGT
Organism: Acridotheres tristis; assembly: GCA_037013685.1. Classification (NCBI taxonomy): domain Eukaryota; kingdom Metazoa; phylum Chordata; class Aves; order Passeriformes; family Sturnidae; genus Acridotheres; species Acridotheres tristis. The sequence goes on along the minus strand of CM072884.1, from coordinate 64,034,907 downwards.
GAGTTTTGATGGGCAGAGAGCGGCTGTTGTACTTGACTTTATTTTAGTACAATGTTGATCACAGTGTAAGCTGGAATAAATGACGAGCCAAAGGAAGGAACAGAGGATGAATTCTGTGTAATGCAAAATAAATATTGCCCTTTTTCTGAAAATATTTTTTGAGGTCGAGGGAGATTTATAGTGGACTTCTATTAAGTCAGAAGTGCTGTGGCAACAGCTGTGCTAAGCATGCTTGGTATTAACATGCTTTACAAAAGCTGCAGAAATATATATAGACATCTATGAAATTTCACATTGCTTTTAGATTTCAAAAAGTGCTAAGGCTTAGTATTAGCACTTTGGCTGCATATTTTATTTCTACCTAGCAATTGCTGTTAGAAAGAATAGATGCTTAAGATAGGTAATAAAGAGTAATATTAGATCTAGAAAGTCAATATGTTTGCAAAGACTAAGTTGGATTTCAGTGCTGCTTGTATGTACATGATTGTATAGTAGGTGTTTTTATTTATTTTGCACTCTAAAGAATGAGCATGACTGCAGAAACTTTCAAGGAACAAAGTAGTTACATCAAACTGAACTTGCTACTTTGTGCCGTAGCCTTGTTTTATCAGTGTCCAGTCAAAAAACCTCTACAAAGCTTTAAACATATATCTGATGAGAATTCATTGTTTTCTGAGTGATTTAATAAGTTAAAATATCAAAGTAACTTCTCTTTTAAAGTTAGAAGGTAGAGTAATTGTGCTGTGACAGGGGAACGATGGCTGCTATCTCTCTATGTGCCAGCATTAAGATAACAGTGTCATTGTACAGATTGTTACCCTGTGAATATGTCTAATAAGTTATTATAGCGTGCTGAGCAGATGGCAAGTGTGCTCCTGAAAGAATTGATGGATGGGATATGATGTCATCAGTGAGATGACAAGGTTCACAAGGTACTTGACCTCCAAGAATAAGTCCTAACTGGTTAGAATTCTAAATGGTGAACTTTTGTGACACTGGCTAAATGGGAAATATGTGCAATTTGTATTTCTTTATGGTAGTGTTTACCCTCTTCACTGAACTCCACGTAATGGGATTTGGTCCCTGAAGACTTGGAGATATTGTTGGAAGGTTTCACCCTGTAACCTTCAGAGGATTTCAAATACAAATCTATACATCTAAACTTTAACAAAATCTCACTGAATTATATTTATGAATTCAGGTTCATAGCTTTTCTTGCTTTTTATGTATGTATAAAGAATTTAATTGACATGATCAATTAATTTAACATGTACTCCCAAAAGAGAAAGCTGCTGATTCAGTAAGAATGTACAAAGCATAAGATTACATTTTTTTTTTATAAGACTGTCTTTGAAATTGTGAGCTATACTAACATGCCAAGGATCTTAGGAGTATAGTAATTTTAATTATGACTAGATTCTTCATCTCCAAATTCCATTAAACAAATAAACATTCGATTGTTCTATCTATCTAAAAATGTATCTTCCTTTCTATTATGTTCCAAATTATATAGTGGCATCTATACTGTTGAAACATAGGCCTTTAAAATAGTCCTCTTAGCTCTTTGCACGATTCATGGAATGAAGACAGTGCATGCAGAAGCCTCAAAATGGGGAATCTTGCTGCTAAAGTTTAGGTACTGTCTAAGACCATCTTTAGGTCCTTGTTTATAGAGTGATGCTTCCAGGGCAGACTGGATAATCTAGACAGTGGAATTCTACTCTTCTTTTCTTTTAGGCACTCTCTAAACCCTACTGACCACAAAGTGAGCTCTACGTGTCTACTTTTGTGAGTAGTTACATAGATAGACAGATCCTTCAGAATTAGAAGTTTGTAGCTATACATTGTAAACTGGAAACAGAAAATGAGAAAGACAATATGTAGGCAACATGAAAAAAAGAGCTGCTGAAAGAAAATTAATACTAAAGCTATATACACTGTGCCTTTCCTACAGTGAAAGTTAGAGTCAAAAGAGTTTGGGGTCATGTTTATTAAACTCTGAAATTAATTAAGCCTTTTCCCTCCCATTTATTTAGCTGTATTTGGAGATGATTAAAAGCAGGAAGATAGGAGGAAGAGGCATGAACTTAGTAGTTAGCCTTTTTTAATCTTTAATAAAATACTCCTAGTTTCTTAAAATGCTTCTTGTTATTTGGCTCCTTTGAAATGAGAAGATAAATTCCTTGTGGAAAACTCTTCCATGTTTTATTGATTGTTTGCAGAGCAAAACATAAATTCTATATACAAAAATAAACTATGAGAGCATGTACATGCATACTTGTTCTGAATTCTTTATGATATTTATTTTCAACACTGATAGTTCTTTGCAATATTTGAATATTCATGTGACAACCTAGAGGTTATTTACATGAACTGAAACAAGAGGAAACCAGATGAAAGCACTATAAATCCTGTGAATAAAAACAATATATTATCATTTTTATATTTCCTAATGTTCTGAGTTTCAAGTAAGTAAAATTTGCTTTTAAAATTTCTACTACTGGGGAATATTGTTCCATTTCTTAAATCATATTGTAGGTACAATAAAACTTTCATAAACATGTTACAAATTGCTTCCATCTTCCCTGTATAAATAAGATGCTGAGGGTTCCTAAATTACTTCAGAATTATGGCAAAGCTTTGGATTAAGTTGTAAACATTATAACAATGTATCAATTTTAGCATAATTGCTTTGAAAGTACAGATTACGATTTAAAGTTGCCATTTTTTTTTTTCATTTGATTTTAAATCCATGTTCGTTGTCATCCAGCCCAATGCAACTGTTTTTCTCATGTTCTGACAACTGATTCTATGATTTCAGGAAATGTACAGGCAGTAGAAGGAAGATACTATGGCTCTCAGACCATGCTCTCTCTTCCTTTTACTCCAGTACTGAGGGTAGAGGTATTGTGCCTGCAAGAAATAGTAATTTATTTACATGTGACTTGTATGCTATTATCTCTCTATATGTCGTTTACTGTCAATAGAGTTGTTCTTTCTCTGGTTTATTGCCAGTTCGTTTGTATACAGTAAGAGAGCAGTAGCCTTTTCAAAACATGCTATTAGTAGGGCAGCACAGAGCTGAATCTTTAAACAAATAGTTTCACAATCTATAGCATGCATCCTTTGTTAGTGGGTGTGTTCAAGGGATTTGGTTCCATTCTGGTAAGGTAGTATTAAAAACTAGTAGTGAAATGTCAGTGTTAATGTGTACCAGTTTGTTAACACAATTAAATAATAATCTGTCAAAATATTTAAAAACATTAGATGAGTTTATCAGATAATTTGATAAATTTTACATTCAACTTCTCAGGTTTTTAATAAAACTGAAGAAACCAGATTCCACATCTATTACCCTATTGCCATAGGTGTATTGGATATGTGGCTAGAGAAGATTCAGGAGCCAAATCTTTTCTGCTCAATCTGATCAGTTCATATATGTCTGTATGTGCTAGAGAAATGTAAAATATTAATAGAAGGTCAATGAGTGTTCACTGAGCTCTCTTTGCCATATGGCCCCTGTGGAGGATAGAAGGCCCTGGCTAGCTTAAGCCTGCCATATGGACCTGGTGGAAAAAGGTAGGTTTCACACACAGAGCAAACCTACCATATGGACTGGGTGGAGCACTCAAAACTCTAAACATTTCTTGTACACCAGGGCCTTTTACACAGAAGAATGTAAAAACATACATAATACATTACACACAAAAGCCATTGAAAAATGGATCAATTGTTTAGGTTTATATAATGCTTTCAAGCAGTGACCAAAACTATATAAATAATCAGGCTTATTTTGAAATAGTAAAGAGGACAATCAATCATTTACAACTGACTTTTTTACTTTGCATTTAACATCTGTTGTATAAAGGAACTGTACAATGGCACCCTTAATGCTGTACAAAGACAGAACATCCAAAAATAGTGATAGGGTTAAAGCAGTTTTTCTGAATGTGTTCCCTTGGGTTTCTTCTCCCTCCTGTTCTTAACCTGGAAAACAAATTTAGCACATTGTGCAGGAGTTGTGAGGCAAGTCCTGGACTTAGAAATGTCTTCTGTACACTTAATCTTTTGAGGAATTGAAATTAAGCATAGGAAAAGATAATTGATTCAACTTTAGTCCCTCTATGAAGAGTGTGGTGTTACATAGTGGTGTCTTCTTTTATAGATGAAAGGCATAATAAAGTAGGATAGAAAAATGATCATCTTTCAAACCACTGGACCTAATATTGAACCTTCCTACATGTTCCCATGCAAACACATCTATATTTTCTTTAATTTTAGTTGGTTGATTGATTGGTTGGTTTGGTTGGGTTGGGGTTTTTTTTTGCAAAAAAAGCAAAAGTTAGATCAGGACAATTTCAGCTATGATTTTATCAAAATACAGTAAAAAAGAGCATAAATTAAAGATGTATTTTTAAGATCTTTTCTGTTTTCTTACCTGCTTTGATAATGATTTAGAACCTGTTTTCAGTTTTGTATGAGAGAATGAATTTTATATGTGAATGAATAAGGAGAAAAGAAGTCAAGATCTGTTTTATTCTGTTAACAGAGAGACAATCTAGGCTGACTTGTCCCTTCAGATTTCTGTCAGAATCTTTTCCTTTTCTCTAATTGTATTTTTTTCTTGTCTGGTCCTGCAATTTCAACAAGCAAACTAATCCTTCATATATTGAAAGGAGAAGAAATTACTGAAACAAAGACACTTTAGAAACAATCAGGGCTACTGAGGAAAGTATTTGAGATTTAAGGAAAAAGTGCAGGAAGCAGTAGAATCATCTGTGTTGTGGCACAGCTGGGACAAAGTGAAGACAAAGACAGTGATTGTGAAAATAAAGGATTTGGATTTTACCTTTTGAACTCATTGTGCTAAATATTTTGTAATTCTACTAGAATTTGGTATACAACCAGCCTTCATCAGTGGCACTGACTTTATTTTCATAATCTGAACAAAAAAAATCACTGAAGTTGCTGTCTCAATCTTCTGCATGCAGTAGTTCACAAAACCATGCAGGGTGGTAATTTCTTGATGCAGCTCTTACTTCTTTTACTGGCTAAAAGCCAGTCTGTTTTTGGGATACAGAATGAAAATATTATCCTTCAATATAGAATGATATCATCATTGAGATAATGAAGCTTGTGCAGTCTGTTTCAGTTTGTTTAGGCAGGAACTGTTTTTGCAGTACAATAATGCCAAAGATCTTTTGATTTCTGTTTTGTTTATTTACAGTTATCACATACATAAATTGTTGTAAAGTCTTAGAGAACCTTTGAACCACTCTTGGGATTTATATTTTGTTTCTGTTACATAGCATTTATAATTGCTTCAGGATTAAAATAAAGAATTTTTCAATTGCATTATTGGCATAAACATTGAAAGATTTACAGAAGCTTTGATACAAAACAAAATTAGTAAGAAGATCTGTCCCTATAGTGGAGACACAATGCATATTTCCTTGATACTGTGATATGATGCAGATAAAAAACTGAACAAAATATTTAATTTCTATGAAGTTTTTAAACTGGATCAAAAAGAGATTTTCATTTACTGACAAGTGTATGGCATGTTTGCTGTGTAGGATACTTTAATTTTCTCTATTTAATGTTAACCAAACTGATCCATGTTACATGATGACTCCAAACTATTTTTTATCTTCTTAAATCAGTGCTGAATGTGACTCATAATGCATAAATACCTAAAGGATATTTTTTTGGTGTTCTCTAATATGTGTTCTGATATATTAGCATAAATTACATATTCCAAGACATGAAAACACATGCAGGCCAAATCTCACTTTAAAGTGGATGCCTGAAATGGAGCAGAAAACATTAGAGGTAAAACTTCCACATTATTCTATCAGCAAGCATCAAGCTAGTGAATGCCATAGAAATCTCACTAATGGACACATTCTGGCAGCTTGTTGCAGATGTTTGATGAATGAATGGCAAGAGAAATCATATCAAATGTAAAAATGCTTGCCTTTTCATTCTGAATTTTTGTTTCTGAGCACACTGGGGTTTAGGGGTTTTGTTTATTATTATGGATTTCTGTGAAAATCAGATATTATTAGGATATAATGTATAGGCAATGGTTTGAGAAATGTGGCTATAATATTGTAAAGGACTGTTTATGATGCTAAAACTCTGACGTTTATATTGAACTCCCATAGGCAGACAGCCAAATTTCTATTAGGATATCATAACCATATAATCCAAACTGTGTACATCGATTATTGTCTACAACATTTGCATCTGAATACTGGAACCATTCCATACATAGAAGCATTAAGGGTGTTTATTATATCTGCTAAAAAAAAAAATGTTGTGGAATAATTTGGAAAAAGTGAGTTAAATATACTCTCATATAAATGTTGGTGTTTGAGTCACAAAAATAAGGAAGCCTCTATGTTATATTGCTTCATGATATTAAAACAGCTCACTCCTTTTGTACCCTTCCTGGTGAGAGTTTGTCAGAACATGATGCTTAACATCCTTTTGTTCTCAGTAACATTTGGCATATTAGATGTGAAGAGAATTAAGACCTGGAGTTACTAGATCACATATTTCCATAAAAAGTGTGTGTTGTAATTTGGGTGCTAAAGCAAAGACTGGACACTCTACTGAACTGCTGATGGTAGAGCACCTGTTCCCTTAACCTCAGAATTCAGACTGCAGTGCTGGACCAGCACAGTCCCTTCGGTACTTTCTTTTCAAAGCATGGCTCCTTCCTCTGCATTTCCAAAGCATTTGAAGCTTTTCATTGTATGTTCATGAATTCCTGAACCTATTGCCCGGTAGCCCCATACAGTTGGGTCCATCTGATTTGGTTCCTGATTATTATATTTTACTGGCATCTTTGGCACTAATACATCCAGGGCAGGAATTTTGGCAAGACAAAATCTCAGGAACAGCTTTCCTTAATATATTTCTGTCTTGCTGTGCAATTTAAACTGGTCATCTTATTCACTGGTGCATGTGTTCTAAGTCCAAATACTAGAGGTAATTGCTACTATACCTTTTGTTAAAGAGGTTATTCAAATCATGGACTATTAATAGGATCTTGCAGGGAAATGAAGAGAATATGATTATATGTTTTTAAATATTGGGTTTATGCAAAAAGCAGTGTCTCTAGTTTTTGCATATTTATCTAAAGTATGAGATTTTCTCGTTTTCATAAAAAGAAACATGACAGCATTGTGTATGAATATTCAGTTTGAAAAGCACATGTATTAATCAATAGATCCAGTTTTACATGTTCTGATCAGGTAAATATTTTTCTGCTGGGACAGATGAGCAGTATAAGTTGCCATAAATGAGAAGTGTTTAAACTTCTTTTGCCTTCTCTCTTGAACTTCTCTGACATATTTATTTGTGAAATGCAATACTGCTGACTTCTGTGCTGCCACTTTACACCAGATGCCAAGCATGCCTGGTCAACCTCATCTGCTTGCCAGCACTCTGAAAATGAGGGTATGGGACAGGTTATGAGTTGCTGAATGAATGACAGCTGACGAGTGTTGCTCAGACACATTACCATATATTCATTTTCTTTTTAGGCCTCTGATTCATGCTGTCAACAGATTACCAAGAACATGTGCCATGTGACAAGGTAGCAGGAGCATTGATACTCAGGCCCCCATAATTGCAATATAGCTAGATATGGGCTTCTTGAAAACACTGACTTTTTTGTTTTTTTAATGAAGAGAATAAATATTAGAATTATTAACTGAACATAGGCCAAGGAAAATAGTGTGAATACAATGCATTTCCAGGTATTAACATAAACCCTTCATCTTCAGAGAATTACAAGTTACCAGCTGTGCTCTTATCAAAAACTCCCTTCTTACTACTATTACACTTACAAAAGAGGAGTGCTGTTATTTTAGATGACAATGAAAAAAATGCTAATATTGTTGATATTCCTTATTTTTAAATCACCTTAAATCCCCAAATAATAGATGCTTTTCAACTTTTATGAAACATGTCCAGAGGATTATTAATTCAAATCATGTGGCCCTTGAAATGATCCAGTAAAATCTAGCAAAATGCATTTGTTGTCTATAGTGTTTTTTTCTCTGCATTTTTCAGTAGCCATATGGAAACATTTATCGGGAGGAATGGGCAGCACAAAAATAAGTATGCATGCTGTGGATACATTGCCTTGTGTATTGCTTTTATCAGTTGAGACGTGCATATTTATATCCATAATTTTGAAAATGTGTGGTTTAGTCTACAATACATTCATTATGCAGCCCTAAAGTCCAGTCTCTAATTTGAAGTTTGATGTTAATCAGGAATTTAGCTTAGACTGGAAATACTTGGCTTGATAACTTAATTCAGCATACATTTAGGAAAGCTGCATATATGATCAGGGAGACAGCTTCTGAACCAACGCAATAAAGGAGATTAAATAGCTGTTTTGTGAAAGCTGGGGTTTGATATCCCTTCACTGCATAGATGATCATGGACACCCCTCAATATGACTTTGGAAGAAGCTGAGAATGACTCTTGTCACCTACAGAGAAACACATTTGCAGAACCCTCTGCATACATATATGCATATAAGCAGTTCTCATAGAATTGCTACAAAGCCAAGACATGTTCTTTTTAGCACTCAGTATTGCCTGGCTGACGGAGTGAAGTCAGCAGAGTCCTAATTGGGATGTTTGACATGAACTGGTAAAATACATTTATATTTTTTTCAGTGTCCAAAGCACGAATGGCCTTACTCTGCATCCGATTCCTGCCAGTAGCATATAAGGATCTTTAAAAAATAAATAATGGGCATAGTTCTTATAATTAAAATCTATAGCTTATAAAATTATAAAGTGCCTTCTTTTTATACTAATACATTGTTAAAAATGCAATTAGAATATTTTTAGAATACCTTTTTAACAACCATTTCATCTTTTAACAATCATTTCATCTTTAGGAAGTTTAGAATTAAATTCTTAATTAGAATTTAGAGTTAAATTCTTTTGGAGTTAAATTCTTTTTTTTTTCAGAGTTAATGAATGCTACTGTCAGGTGTTGAAGATATATGTGTTTTATGATTATCAGATGTATACAGAATCATCTCTGACTGTCCCATTCCTTCTTTTTTTCTTGATCATTCAATGCACTTTAAAAAATCGTGTGAAAAAAATCTGTGAGTAAACAGGATACTTTTTATTATGGGGACAAAAAAAACTTGTAATTTTGTTTTGCATGTTATGTGTTATGATGCCAAAGTACACAGAATAGAAATACCACTGGCATTTTAACATTCCATTGTATGGTAAAATGTGTTTGTTTAAAAATAGGAATGATAATTTATTCTAAAATATTGTGAAATCTTTAGAATAAATAAATAAGCCAATACTGCTTGACCCAGCCCTAATCAGTAATAGGCTGCAAAATAAGATAAAGGTTATTAAAATAATCCTTTTATTGAAAGAGAAAATTAGATAAGTTGTGCTGATTGACTCTGAAGCCCTCCTAGGGACATATAAAATGAAGAATAAACTCAACTTGATCTAGTCCAAAAAGCCTGAAGAAATCCTCACAGCTGGAACATCACCACTAATTGTATTTTTGCTTTTTGAATATATAGTGCCAGCTCTTTCCGTTCATTTTTAGTGATGCTATACCCGTAATTCCCTAACAAACTAAAATATGTGATCTTTAGAGGATGTATTTTATATATTTGCTTTGACAGCTGTAAATTTCACTTACATTCAAGCAAAATTCTTGAAATACCACAAGAATAACTTGTGCAAAATCTGTTTTAAAAAACAACAGTGTAGCTGTTTTGTTTATTTCTTGTTGAGTCAGTATAAATTTCCTGCTCCTGGGCAGTCTTTCTCCTCCCCTCCTTCACCTCATAATCCCACTCTTATTATTCCTTTCCAAAATGTTTGACCACTTTGAGTGTCCTTCCCTATTTTCTCAACTTTCTATTTCCTCACTTCTTGATTACTCCCTGTCTTTTGTCAAGTCCTCTCTGTTTCCAATCCACCATGTCCTTATTCCACCCAGCAGTATGTTCCTTTTTTTCCCCTCTCTATACTTATAGATAAATTGGCTTACAAGATATCAGCATAGAAGGGGTACCACTGAACTTTGGAGAAAGAGTGGTCCCAAAAGTTTTGTTCAAGAAGTGATTCTCCATCTGGCTCTGCTTTGCTGTTTTGGAGGCAACTCCAACTGCAGTATGATCAGTGAACCTGTGCAGTAGTGAAGAATGATCTGCAGAGACTGCATGTTCTTTAAAAGGATTGAAAAAATATTGGATATTTATTACTTGGAATTTTTTTCCAAAAAGGAAAAGCATCAAGTTAGTACATTAAGTTTTCAGTGGTTAAAATCTCAAGAGAATTGTCAGGAAATATGAGTCTTACTGTTGGTGGCAAAGTCCTGCATCTAAACCTACCTCCAAAGTGAACACATAAAACTAAGTTCTTATGTCCATTCATTCCTGTTTAGTTCTTTGCATCAAGTGAAGGTGTGCCTATTTGGAAGACATTCCACTTGGGAAAATGGCCCACAATGATAGACTTGATATATAGATGAATGAATTCTGTAATACCTATTTGCACAAATATATGTGCCTGCATCAGGTACAAAGCCATTTTGCATAAAGTACACATCTAAAAAACTTAGTGGCTGTGATCCTTTCAGTGTAGGTTTTTTAAATTTTTTAGTCATATTTCATTATTAGAGAGTTGCTATTCCCAAAGTCCTTAGGCAAACATACCAATCCAAGAAGCAGAACTGAGTGGACAGAATTTGCAATGGTATTATTAACTCTGAGAATACCAGCCTCTTCAAAATGTTACAGAAATATTAACCAGTCAGTCAATCTATTTGAATATTTGATATTCCTTCCAGAATTCCAGCTGACACAGTTACAAATGTTTTAATTTGAGAGTATTTAGGTGTCCTGGAGAACTATTGTTTGTATAAAAAGAAGTTAATAAATTGTAGATTTAAAAAAAAGAAATTTAAAGGAGTTATATATATAACTCTTATAAAATATAAGTACTTATAACTCTTCTAATATATATACATGTTTTTATAAGAGTTTCAGTACATTTCTTTTATATTTGGTAACATCCTTCACAGTTATTTAGCATTGCCTCCAGTTATATGCAGGGTTAATCTTGAATGACCAAATCTATAAAGCAGCCAAATTGTATGGGAATTGGTCAAGAGGATTTAACTTATTTGTTTGTTCATTTCTTTGTTTTTATCTGCCCGAAATTATTAAACATTTCAATTGAAGTTCTTTTTTTGTTAATATAAACCTAGAATTAAGCATCAATTAAAACAGAAAAGCTTCTCACACTTCAAACTTCGAACAGTAAGAAAGGTGAAATATAAAGCTTTATACTAAAGAGTGTTTGACAACATAAACCAAAATTATATTAAGCCAAATGGAATAGATTGTCTCTACAATGTAGAAAAAAATGTATGCACCAGATTTATAGTAATAAAAAGTGGAAGCAGAATCCTCTTTCATCATTCAAATGGTAAGAGGGAGCCTGTGTTAGGAACAAATGTGGAATATTTTACACAGAACAAAAATGCCTCAAGATGCATTGCAGAAAAAGCATGACATGATTACAGAATGGCTGTAATCTGTATAGTATTTTTTTTTTTTCAGTCAGCTATTATTGTTTGCTTTCAAATCCTGGCAATATCAATATTTTCCAGTTTGATTGGTGACTGGTCTGAACTTATCCTACTTGCTTTTAGGAACAAAGACAAGAGAATGGCTATTCATCTATTATTGTTTAAATAGCTGTCACAGCTTCCAGGATGTCTGTTTCCATGTTATCTGGTGAAAGAATAAAATAGAATGGCAACAAACCAAATACAGTGAAATATGTTTGTTGTATTTGGCCCAAACCAGCTGCTGTTTACAGATAAAATCTGGTTTGAACAAAACCAGGTGAATTTTGGAAATTGAGGAACAATGGATGGAGTGGTTTGTAACATTTGCAAATATTTTAAAGATACATGTTGCATTTAGACTTGCCTATTATGGTGATTTAGTTCATATGTCAAGACACATATTCATCTCTGCCCAGATACTGTAGAGGCTTGGGTAACAGCTTGTCCTATCCTTGTTTATTTGTTAATTTATAACATCTCAGTTCCCAGCACAAACCAAGGCAGGCCTGGACACTTCTTTGTTCTGCTTTGTTCTTTCTTTCCCCCCCACCCCTCTTTCTTTTCATTGTTATGCTCCCCACTCTGACAATGGAGTTATAGATTGACCCTATTTCCCCTCTTGCCCTGACTTCTCTTCTAACACTTCCTTTGATGTGTTTAGACTGAAAATACCAAATCTCTGTTTCCCAGCAAGGGCTCATCATTTTGCAGTATTGCTTTGCTAATAGTGTAAGAGGAACATTAGTAGTGCCTTTACAGCAGTTTAAAAGATGTTAGGCTAATGATTATTTGGAAACAAAAGATATCTCATCCTTTAGAGGAAAGAGGACTTGTGCAGGAATTAAGTATTTTTAAATGTTTTAAAGGCAAGAGTTCATATTATTTTGCTAAGATATGTGGTTATGTTTTAATTGGCTGTGTTTACAATGTGGTTTTTCTTAAAAATGCATTTTTTTAAGATTCCCTCAATCATAGCTTATCTCACATCCACAAATATCTACGCTTCCTGTGTATACTATGTACATTTGCTCTGTTTCAAACATACTCACACTCAAAGTTTATTTCACATGGGACATCAAGAAAACAAAGTCACATTAGTCTGACTTTTTTTTCTGAGTTGATATTTCATTAAAATAAGTTCAGAGTAAGTTCATCTCTCTAGTCCTACCCTTCAGTGTAAATTTGTTTCTGTTATTTATTATAACATAATGGTTTGGGTGTTACTTTGAATTCATATCATTCTAATAGTTTTTGAGTTTCTTTGCCTATTGCAAAGCCATGCCACACATTGTTAAAAAATCTTCCCAAACTTTATATGTTGAGCATGCACAAAATACAGCAAGCATAACGTTAAATAAATTCTAAAGTATTAATACATTAAAAAAATTGATCCCTTGCTTAAATTCTATTACAGAATCTGTGTTAGGAGCTTTCTGTATCTCAGCAATTGCATGGAAGAGCAGTTTTTGAGTTAATTAAGGCTTACAGAATTTTTAAGTGGGTCAGTTTTATCTAGTATATCTTAAAATAGTTCGACAATTTGAGACCTAAAATATCAGTAAGATTCCAAGTAGTCTTAGAAAGTAGGAGGTCATTGATCCATTTTCCTGACAAACCTAGAGGAAAATTATGTCTTTTCAGTCTCCTTTCTCATTTAAATGAATCAACTTTACCATGCATATTAGTGATTCGACTCTTTCCTGTTGTATCATGCAAGAGCAATACCTTCACTGCAACCACTGATACAAAGAAATCTCTTCCCAAAAAAACTCCAGGATGTAACATGGACTTTTTAACATTTTATTTTCTTTCGTTTTATTTTTTTTTTTTTATATTTTGAGTAAAAATTATTTGGGGAAGCCATATTTTCAGTAGAGGAGAAAAGTTTTCAGCTATGCAATAATATAATGTACTGTTTATAAATATATTGTCTAAATGGTTTTGTTTAAGTTTCGGTTTGTTTCTTTTGATTAATGAAAGCATAACAATTCTGGCAGCAGTTTGGAAAAAAACATTTGTTAATGGTTTTTCACACTAGAATAGGAGATAAGTTGAACTAAGCTAGTTTTCAATACCAGGAATATATAATTTTGTTTTCTAATGAAGTGGTGAATTTTTCTATAATATTTTAAAAGTTGGAAAGAAAATATTCATAATTAGGGCCAAATTTTACTACACAACTACTACAGAGCTATCCATTCTACTGTAGGGTAGCATGAGGACAGAGGATACATCCATATTGTTCATTTTTCAGAGCCTGCTTTGAATCTCAGTAAGGTAGATAGGAAATGGTTCAGAGATCTAGAGTCAGTTTTTTCTCAGCACTTTGTAACATGATTGGAAAACTTAAATACAGCTGGAAACATCCTTTATGACTCTGAATGGTCTGAAGCTTTCCTTGTTCAACATTTATTCCTTTCATAACCTTAATTTGGAAAGCTTTTGAATGATGAGTTTATGAGAAAGCAATAATTGTGGCATGAATTGGATTTGTGTAAGTCTGTCCTCAGCCTTAGCCACAGGGAAGTAGGAAGAACTGCACCCAGTTTAGGATCTCCCCAGAAGCAGGTCTTTCCATCTTAGGTTTCTCTTACAGTCTTCTAGAGGAAGATTTGCCTCTTCCTGCAGTAGATGCCTGTGAGAGTTCACATGGACAAGTACCTTGAAGTGGCATCTGCTTCTTTGCACTGGCTATAAAAGACCTGAGTGGTATCAGGCCAGCAGCAGATGTCCAAATGCCTGTTTGGGTAGTTCTGTGGAAGGACATAGTAGGAAAAGCTGTTACTTTAGCGCTGTAAATACTGGCCAGCATGACAGAGCTGGTGAGGAGATAGGACGAGAAATCTGCACCTGAGTGTGGTTAATAAAGGTTCTGTAGGCATGGTGATGGAGACTGTTGAAATGAACTGGGACTTGGAGTTATGGATGTCCAATCCTGAGGTCATCGACACTAAGCTTTTGTTCCTGCAGATTTCAATTTTTGTGGTCCTAGACTATGTCCACTTAGGAAAATACTCTGTTCAGTCCAAGAGAGAGCTCTTCTTAGGCAACGAGGATCAGCTTTCAGATACAATTTTAACGTACCTGATAAAATAAATAGAGAAGTACAACCATTATAGAAACTATAATTAAATAAATAAATGAAAAGAAATTTTACTACCTCAAAATATATATAATTTACAATGGTCAAAGCCAAAATGGAAAAAAATGAGTCATTTAGCTGTGTAGAAGCTGCGTGATACCTGGGGTATATTCTGATGTCATTGTACTGAGATACATCAATATGTGTCAGTCAATGATTGAGTCCTTGGTAAGAAGAGTATGTATAGATATATGTATCTATATATATATAGATAGATAGATAATTTTCCTTTTGAAGAATTCAGATTAACATCTTGATCAGAGAAATTGACCCAAATTTCTATATCATATCAACAGTAGCCTAAAAATATTCCAGAAAGTATAAAAAGGAAAAAAAAAACGCAAATGAGGTTATTGAAGTTTCTATTAATTGTGGGAAGTTTATTTTTTTTTTACACTTCTTAATCTGTTCACAGATTATCTGTGAAACTTTAATCTTAGAAGTCTCCAAGCTGTGCAAGTTTTATTCCCGTTGTGATGTCAGAAGTGATCAGATCTGATTGTTACAAAGATCCCACTAAGGAGTTCAGCACTAATTGTTAGAAGATGTCCATGCTTAAAAAAAATTAGGCCAGTGATTGGTACCGTGCTGTTAATTTCATGTACTGTTCAGAGCATGTTTTAATTGTGGTAATCAGGTGTATTTTCTTGGTCAAAAATGTAGAGGAGCTTTTCTTGGTGTTGCAAAATTTTCTGAGCTGTAAGTGAAACCATTAAGAGCGGTAAGGGTTAATTGTATGGGAAGGCTCATATTCAAATACTTCTCATATACAAAATATATGTCATGCTGGAAAATATTCTATTGTCAATCCAAATAGAGCACAAACTAAAATGAGATAATTGGGAAGGTGCCCATAAAGTCAGCCTGAATATATTATCACAAGTATATGTGAGATAATATTTGTTTTAAAAAGATTCTATGGCACTGTAAACTCAGTCTCATTAGAGACTGCATTTAAAAGGCTTATAAAGTTACTCATTAATGTTATCTTGTTGTATCTCCACAGCTTTTTCATTAAAGAAAATTCAGCAGAAAGCATTTTCTCCTGATAGCAGGAACCAATTTGCAATAAATGTTCTGGAAACCACTAGGGAAGCCATTACTGAGGTCTAATAAAAACAGACAAGCGTAACTTGTTCTATATTTTTGTTTCAATCACATACAGATGAGACCCCGCTCTCCACACCAACCGCAAGAGACAGCCTTGACAAACTTTCTCTAACTGGGCATGGGCAACCACTACCTCCGGGTTTTCCATCTCCTTTTCTATTCCCTGATGGATTGTCCTCCATAGAGACCCTTCTGACTAACATCCAGGTAGGCCTTTTTGTAGATCAGCTTAAAGGGATGGAGAGGAGCCAGTTTTGTCTAAATTAATAAAACCATTCAAGCTTAATCAGTTCATAAGATTATTTGGATCAACTAATTTACTGAAACTTTCTTGTAATTTAGGTTTTAAAGGAACCACAGCAAACAAATGAATTTAGAAGCTGTCAGATACAGTACATAAAAATACGGATTGTATATTAAACCACAGCTGAAAATTCAATGTAAATTACATTGGTGTGTTTAACAACATTTGTCTTCAATGGTCTTTTTATTACAGGCTAATGAAATGTATCTTACTGTTTAACTTTATCTCATTTACTAAACAGAGAAAGAGTTCTTTAATAAATAGTTATTTCAAATTGCTAGAGTGGCATGGTGGAAATGATATTTAAAGCTATTTGAAATGTGTCTCCCATAAAAGCATTTACAAATAGCACTTACTTTACAAATAAGCTCATTTCACTTAAAGTATTGTCTTCAAAGAAGAGACTTCAAAGGGTATTACCAAATTTTATACAGATTTCCTATTTGGTAGTCACAATGTCTGTTGTGTACCCATGTAAACCCATGTTCAAATATTATTTATAGTACACATTCTGTATAGCTTGAAGCCATATTGTTAGTGTTTCATATTAGGATTAAGAAATTTTTTTTGTCCACAAATTCAGTTATCTTGTGTTCCCCATATGCAAATTTTGCAACAATATGGTTGTATGTTTCCTGCAGAAGCAAAATTATAGTGCCAGAAATGATATAGCCATATTGCACATTCCAGAGAAGCTTTGTCTGGGCAGCTACCAACTTCTAATTTGTCATCATATATTTCCTGCTCATTCCTGCAAGCACATAAAATCAATTGTATTCTATCCAGCAAAGGATATGACGGAGCAGGGCCAAATCCTGCTCACTTTACTGTCTGAAGCAATCTCATTAAAGTTTATGGCACTTCAGAATTGTTTTATGAAAAGTATATGAGCCATTCATTAGTTCTGTTTTGAGGTCTAGTAATGGAAAAATACTGCTATTTAAGAAGTAAATATTACTATCTCTGCCTGGTCTGAAAAATCATATTTATGATTACTTTTTGCCGTTCTGAGACTTAGCATCTTAAATATTTAAACCACGAACCGAGATAATTTGATAGCAGCATTCTTGTAACATATCTACTGCAACCTCTAAAGATTGTATTTTTTTCTTAAGGCAGAAATACTGTAAGTAAATTTTAGCTGTGCATATATGTGCAGAAAAGTTCTTAGTAATTTTTTGACGAATGTCTGCACTCAATGTCTCTAGACAGCAATCTAATGAGCAAAGCATTCAGCATCAACAGGTTAGCTAATCTCGTGATTGAATATGAGAGTGCTGCGCTACTTCAGGATAAATAACCAGGATTAATTTGCCAAGAATGAATTCAGTTTTGTTTTTCAGAAAATGTGAATGTGAATTTTAGTCATTTTTCTTTTTTTTTTAAATACTCTAATCTTACCTGGAATGAAAAGATAAAATAAAAGGCAACATCATAAACAAACCAGAAACTTTTATATGCCTTCTTTTGTAGTGCTTTTGAATGTCCTGCTCCTTACCTCGAGATTCCATATCATGAAAAATCATCTATCAGTGTAAAGTGGTTCTTCTGGATTTTTTCAGTAGGTCCTCACATCACAATACATGGTTCTGGCAAACTTCTAGGAATCCTTTCATAGCAGTATATGAAAGGCATTTCCCTCCCTCTCCCCTGCTCCAGATTTAATTTTTATCAGGGTAGCATTAGAAATCGACTTCATAAAAAATAAATAAATAAAACTAGCAGATATTCCCATCTGTGTAGGAAAAGTTGACTTTAACAGCAATAGAGTGTATTACAGTATCATATGGACAATAGTGGCAATTTTGATAATCAATGCCATTTAAAATGATTTCCATATTAGTATTTCATTGCTATTGAAGTGAGAGGAGGTTACCCCATGCCCACAAATGAGTTAGATACTGTGATGCTGACACTTCCAGAACAGAGTTTTAGGTATTTGATTACAAGTTGAAATTTCTTGATGACATCTATGGAAAGAGGCAATTCTGTACTATGGACCCTGATTGCACTGTAATTGTGACTTTGCTAGGAAATGCAAAACCAATACCTGAAATCCATGATGCATTTATTACCTGAATTAGAAGGATTCTTTTCACTGAATGGCTCCTTGCTGTCCTTTAGACCTGAGGTGTTTTGCATCCCTTTCAGTAGACATGTGTTTTCCACGGGGAGGTGGAGCAGTGTGATCCCTCACTATTCTCTTGTTGCAGCAGTGGAGCAGGTCTAACTTCCTTAAATAGATTGCCAATGACTTCATGAGTGTATTTGGTAAACACTGCTCTTTTTTCCCCAGGGTCATTCATGCTGAAAATAGTTTGTGTCCTTTCATTGAAAGGGTATATGTCTTCTTGTGAAATGTAAGTCTACATTTTTGTTAGGTTGTGGGTCTGGGGAGCATCCACAACATGCCACATGTCGTGCTGGAGTACATTTTAGGGATGTGATCATCACAGGAATATACAGGCAAGGAACTTCTGGCTCCACCAATGTGCATGGACTTGACGGTGGATGTCTCTGCCTTGGTCCTCTTTTATATATTCAGTTTTGTGAGGGGCAGGATCTGGAGGATGTGAATAATACAGACTTTGGGGCCTCCAAAACAGTCCTAGTTTAAAGTAGAACAGGATTAGGGTATCGTATGGGCACTAGCAGCTCTAATTTTGACCTTTGACAGGGTAAAAAGGACCCTAAATCTTGTCATTGGAACGGTGCTTTTTGGATATGCAAACAAAATTTCAAAATATTTTTATATTTGAAAACAAATGTGCTTTAAGTCCTGCAGATGCTGATGAGCTCAGGTGAACTTGTTGCCTAATTGTAATTCTGTTTTAGAAGTCTGAGTCATTTTTATAGAATTGACCTCTGAGCACAAGTGAATCTTTTCCATCCGTACTAAAGTCAAATGGATAGCCCCTGATCGCAAATTCATAATTTTAGGCAAACTTTAAATAAGCCTATTTGCTTCTGCTGTCACCAGTATGTCTTTCTGTATACCATATATATGGTAAATATAAACAGTTCTTTAAGCAAAATATGTTTAATTATTTGTACTTTTAAAGAGGAGATAATAACACTATACAATATCTGGAGTAACCACTGTTGTTCTTGATGGGGACTGCTGAAATACAAATTATAAACTCAAAAAAATATAATCAAGCAAATACACACATTAAAAAAGGAATAAGATATTTTCTTATTTGGATTTATATCTGCACATCTAAAAGGAAGAACTTAAATCAAGTGATTTGTCTGTTTTTTCTGGATTAAATGCTGGAAGTCTAAGTGCAGTTGCAGGGAGGATGAAGGGTGGGGGAAAGTGAGTCACAGCAAAATGCTGTGTATGTGCTAATGAGAAGGCTAAAGATGTCTCCATACCCCTCACATAAGTGTACCTTTTTGAGTCATGGCCTGATTATGCCAAAGTTTGCTACAGCCATGGCCTTTCATGGTGCTACAACATTCTTGAGTAATAGTCATGTTCTTTCAAGCTTTTAGAGTCTGAATCTCTACTGTCCCTGAGCTGAATTTCTATTAATATCTAAGGAATTATATACTTGCACCATGATAGCTGTATTTTTCTATCAAGAATGTATTATATTGACATATTTTTATTGCTAAATATTTTTAAAGATATACCTAAAATAATTTACGTTTCCTATTGATATTAATAAAAGCAGTGCATGGTTACAAATAAATTCCCTTCTGAAAACAAGGAAAACTACTAGCTTTATTGCTGTAAGTCTCCTGCACTGTTACTATCTATGACTAAATACTAAAGGAAAAACACTGCAAACAGTGGATAAAGTAAAAAAATCCCAATTTTACTTCATGTTATTTTATCTATCTTCTGCTATAATTCAAGAGAATTATTTTATTTTTCACAGAAAGTATTGATGGAAAATATCATTTATACTTGTGTAATATGCCCTTATCTATGATAAAGTATGCAATCTGAGTTATTAAAAATGTTGTCTTTCAGGAGTCATCTCTAGAGATATTCTAGCTGTGTTATCTTGCTCACGGTACTTAGTCACTAGTCAGTTATAAATAGCAGATATTAAAAAATTAACGTGAAGTTAACTAGAATTGCATGTATATTTTTTTTTTCTAGCACCTTTCACTATATGCTTTTAATTATTACAGCATACAAATTACATGTATTTTCTTGACTAAAAGAGAAGAAATGTTATTTGAAAGTGTTTTCACCATGAATAGCTAATACTGCAGAAAGAAGCTCCTGAGCTGCAACCCTCTGGAAACCAGGAGTTTTGATTAGGAGGACTTCCTAATGTGCATGCTGTGATTCTCTGGTTTCCCTTTTTCACTCAGTGTGGGCAATTGTTGGAAACAGGATATGATCTTCTAGGTAGACTGTCAAACTAATTAACAAGGTCATTTTGATGTCACATAAAAATGTACAGCCGACTAAATTCTGTTAGATGGAACACACACTTATAGATGCAGTTAGAAAGAGAAGGAGCTTCTATACACCTTCCCCTCCACCTCTTTCAAAATAGGCAACACATTATCTGCATAATTTAAAAATAGTGATGAGTAATACTGGTTTGAAGACTGAGTTGAGGTTTGATATATGTTTAGTTTCTGTAAGATCATGAGGCTGCCTTTATGGTGTTCTCAGATCAGAGAATGGGAAGAAGCTCATATATCAACTTAGCCTTGTGTTTGGGACAGTTCTAAAGTATTTGTCAGTGAAAAATACCAAAACAAGTACAATAAAGTAAACAAATCAGAATGATCTATAAAATCTCCAGGGAATAAAATGTTCATTTTTGACATTACATTGAAATAAAAATTAAGAGAGACACCAAGAAGAATGGCCTGCCATGCTTAAAGCCAGGCTCCAGATAGAGCCATACTGTATAAAAAACAAATCTGGAACCTGAGCATGTTCACTGCAATTATCATTATCCAGCTTCTATAACATCTGACCTTCCCTAAAGAGAAATATTTTCTTTTTGTTAATGTCCCATGTTGCACTGCATTTCCCATTGTCATTGGCAGCATATTGATTTAATATCAGGTTAGAGGATTAGCCATAGCACATACAAGTTGGACATACTGCATTTTGTATAATCTTCTACAGCTGATCCACTGGGAGAATTAATAGAATTTCATGCAACCCTGAAATTGCTATTCCTGTTCCAGGGGGCACTGATGATTTTTTAGATGCTGTACTTTTTTAGTTTTTCTCAGCCACTTCTGCACTGAATAAAGGGAGATATTGAATGTTTCCAGTATTTTTGCATTAGTGCTGTCATTGGCAGCAACAGCACTTTTGATATGCATCAGTTTGGCTCTAGTGCAGAATTTTTTTCACATTGGATGCCTACTGATGTGCACTGATTTAACTTCTAAAAATGAAACTTAATTTTGTGTAGCTTATAAGTAGTCCCTAGTGGATTTTGGCTCCAAAAAGCTAATATTTTTCAGACATAATCAGCAGCAATAGGTAATGTATTACCATTAGCTATGTTAGCAAGTATAAAAAAAGGAAAGACTGGGGGAGGAAGTATGATGCAGAAATTCAATAGAAAATGTAATAATCTTTTAGCAGCTTCGTACTTTGCAGCAATTCTTAATATAAAATTACACACATCAGTGTTACACTCTAGTGTTATTCTCCATGTTTATTCATAATGATTGTTTCATATTTAAAGAACACCAAAATATTGTGTTTTCTCAGCCAAGGACAATAATAGTTTAATAGTAATTTATTTCAAACTGCTACTGATAATACAACCAATCAACACATTAAGTGATGCCAACATTGGCATCTTGCTAAATAATCTCTAGGCTTTGCACCGAGAGTACATCTTTCAAAGATAAGTCAACAAGAGCAATCAGAGCAGAAAATTAGAATTTGGTATCTTAGAATTAAAATACAGCTAAACTAAAGTTTTAATTGGGGTGATCTAAAAGGGCACTTGATGTAATGATCTCTTTCATTTGTTACTAATTGTTTGTTCCTGATGAAGAAGAAACATGTACATGAATGTAGTTGAATTGAGTAAAGATGGCAGTTGCTTTAGCAGCTTGATTTTATTGCTAAACAAGATGGATTTTAAGAATTTAGGAAAACAGTGTTTGCAGATTTAAACTTACTAGACAATGCACTTTTCATCAACAAATACTTTTCATGTTATTTTTCTTGATCTGTTTCATTTACGATTTCAATGACTTGCAGTCAGTGAGGAATAGGAGATTAAAACACTCTAGAGTGCAAAACCCAGAAGCAGGTATTGATAAACACCTCCTACTTCAGTTTCTTACTAATTCAAATGCACCAAATATAGGAGAATATGGCCATGGAAAAGGATCAGAATTCAAATTATTATTAAATTCTAAAAAATAGATTGTAAACACTTTCCAAATATTTCAAATTGTATTTTGCTTTGCATATGTATGTAGAGCATTATAGGTAGATTTGTTTTTCTCTAATAATCATCCGGGTTTAACATTCAACCCAAAATTCTTTATGATTTAGCTATTTTACAACAGCAAAAGAAAACTGCTAAAACTTGTGAGGACATTTGTTGTGTTAACATAGTTGCCATATTTCCAAATATGGTTTTGTTCTTATTTAGGGTGTACCATTTTGCTGACCATCTGGGCTTTGCAGTCAGAAGGTGTTGAATTCTTTTAGCTTGTGTGGACTTCAATAGATTGAAGTGTAACAGAGCTGCAGAGCATTAAGCTCTGAACAAAATAAGATTTGAGGCAACGATTTAAGAATATGAGGAGTACTGAAAATAACAGTCTCTGAAAACAGAACTAAAAGAGGTTTTAAGGACACAAACTTTACAGCAATCATTGACACTGGGAAGACCAGTGGGATAAATGTGAAGACTCACAAAACACAAAAATATTTTTTCTGTTTCTCAAGTGTCATCATACTTGCTTCATTTTCCATTCTTCTTTGGGAGATTTTTTTTCACAAAAAATTGTGTAAAAACGTGCAACTCAGAATCCAATTTAGGAAGTGTGTCTGAGGGATGAGGAAGCTTATTTGGGAGAGGGGGATCGTGGTTTTATGTCTGTAGTGCTCAAGCCAGGTCTTGAGTGTGAACCTTATATCTGTTAGCTGAATGTTTCCCTACCAGATTCATTGGGGAGCACTGTTCTGTCTCTCTAGTTGGCATTGTTTTGCTTTATATCAGTAATTAAATCTCTGTTGGGTCAAATTATCTCTGTGGTATCTCAAGAGTCTTACCTAGGATATGAGAGAGTTAGTTTCAAATCCATGGAGGTTCATATATAAATATCCATGCTTAATTATCTACTTTATTTTGATAGCTTTAATAGGAGAGATTTGGGTGTAGACCCAAGAGCCTGATGGCCAGGCTTTTGGGAAAGGGAAAAGGATATTTGCATGTTCATTTATTTAAATTCCATTTCTCCTTATATTTTGATGCCCTGTCTCAGTGTCCTAACTATCTAGTTAATATTATTAATAGTACAAAGTTAGCTGTGCCAGGATCATATGATTTTCTTGCAAAAGAAGAAGGAATGTTGAAGTTGGAATTCTCAAAAGAAGATTAAAATAATCTGAATTATTATTTCCTGATACACTAACAAAAGAAAGAAAGGTAGAGTTTGTATCAGCCATCTCAGGTCAAGAAATCAAGAGATAATTGTGTTTCATTTTTCTGCTGTGAGATAATAATCCTACAAATCAAGGAGCAGACTTGTTAAAACAGAATGTCTTCCTGCTGTGTGACTGTCCTTTCCTTACTATCCCAATATACCTGTAGTTGGTGTAACCTTAATGATATATGTAAATATTTGAAATTAATAGTAATTAACTAGGATGAGGAACAAGATAGGAAGACTTTAAAAGAGACTTTCTCCTTTAGCTAATTTCCATTGGCTTGAGTAGGACTAGAGATTGAATTCTGTATATGATGTGACTATGGGATTGCCAATTTTTCTTAACAGGAGTAAACCTATTCCTGTATATTTTTCACATAAGTTATATGCACTGTCAGAGGTGAGTTTGCATTTTCTAAGAAAACCTGACTCCCAGCTTTTTACAGATTTTTGTCCACCTGTTGAAAAGTTAATTCCAGTTAAAAATTGCTGTTGATAAGAGGTAACTTTGATCCTGTGACAGAATTATTTTACTTCTAAAATATCACATCACTATCAAGGAAAAATAACAGTAATTAGTTATTATGTCAGTTGTTCTAACATTCTCCAAATACGTAACTTTACCTCTGAACAGGGTCTACTAAAGGTTGCTATAGACAATGCCAGAGCTCAAGAGAAACAGGTCCAACTGGAAAAAACAGAGCTGAAGATGGAACTCTTCAGGGAACGAGAACTGAGGGAAACACTTGAAAAACAGTTGGCTGTGGAGCAGAAGAACAGAGGTATCTTGATTAAGCAGACATAAACACCTTTTAATTTATTTCCTTAGGAAACTATTTTCTATCAAACACCTGTGTTTTATCAAAATTTTACCTCCCTTAAATCATGTTAGGTCTCAACTGACTACAATGAAGGATGTTTTATAACCTGCCTAATTTTGTATAGGATCGTCATGAGACTTGGAGCAAGAACCCTCCTTTTTCTCAACAATTTTCTTGAATATTGTTACATCAGTAATACAAAAGCAATTATAAATACCTTACGTGGTGTAACCGACCTTTGCAGGTTGTGATCATTAGGAAAAGGGATGATTACTTAATGCAAAGACAATTATTTATCAAATTTAAGAATCTGCAAGTTTTTAGGAGCTCTGCTCTGTTCTTATAGTGAATATTTAGGCAAATCGTATGTAATAAATATAAAGATAATGATAATATGTGAGCTCTTTGCAATGCATAGTAGATAAAATACATATTTGTAGAAGTAAGAGTGAAGGTTCTTGATGAAGCAGAAGCAGTAGGAGCATTTGTAGGATTAACATCAGCCCACTGTAAAGCCTGTACTTGTTAGAGATTTTAAAATAATTACATTGATAGTGAAGGTGAGGCAGTTTGGAGTGATTTGCATTAACTATTTGCATTACAAGCATGTATCTATCCTTCTTTATGCATTCATTTCTCTGTCTCCGTATGTCTCACCCTTTAATAGTGCCTGATTACTTTGCAAGGACAGTTAACCTCTGGGACTCCCTTGCTGTTTAACTCAGACCATGACAAGTCAGATGTGTATTTTTGTGGGCTAGAGTTACAAGTTTCTTCTTGTCCAATTTAATTTTCTGGTAACCACCTAAACAGAGAATCCCAAGAACAACTGGATTCACAACCAATGTCATTATGCCTTAAACTAAAATGCTAGCAGTAAGTACACAATGTAATCTTGTTTCATGCCTTGACCCATTAAAGGGTAGGACTATCACATCATTAATTACCCTTTTTTAAACTTCTGAGAATATATTTGGAAAGACAATTGCTGTTAATAATTATCACACCTGTGCAATGAATCATCCCTTATTCCACAACTGGTCCATTCCGCTTAAGACAATTATATTACTTGCACTTTTAAAGTAATTTGGTAAAAAAGTAAAGTAATTTGGTTAGTCTTCACGTATTTCTCACAACTGTTCAAATGTATGTTCCTTTTTAGAGTTGTACAATCACATGCAAAACAGAAAAAGTTTGGGGGGGAATCCATCTGACTTTGCTTTAGTTTCACCATCTACAAATTAAGTGTCTGATTTTAATGAGTAGGATTTGCTTTCTGGACAATAAAAAAGGAAACGTGTATAACCTGTTCTCAGGTAAGTAGAGTCAATTGCACTGTGAAGTCTTCTTTGTCTTTCCTTTAAATCCAGAGGTCGCATGGTCGACCTATCGTGTTTTGAAAAGAGAAAATTAAGCAAAATGAATTTCACTTAACATTGTATGTCAGAAAAAAACATGGGATAGTCCCTTATTTTGTTCAGGTTACTGAAATAATTGGCAATATTATTTTCAGCATGATGCATTACTTGCTTTTGTGTATGCATTCCTCTAATGACGATCTTGCACTGGGAAAACAGTAAGACCAAAGAGGAATGGATTTGAACAGTTAATGGTGGTGTGCAGCAAACCAAATATAATGAGGATGACTATCTCTGCTACTGGATACTTCTGTATAAAATAAAGTATAGATTATTCTTTCAAATAAACAGATTGAAGTAAGAGAGAAAAAATAAGACCAAGTTGTAATTATTGTGAAAATTTATTCTTCAATTAAAGGCAGAAAAATGTGTAGGAACCTTTGGAGCCTTTATCTACTATTAGTTTTTTAGAAGGTGAGTGTCATGTTGTAAAGAGAGTTTCACATGTCTTAATGGAAGCATGAGCAAGAAGGGAGAAATGTACCAGATTCCCTGGTAGGTGAAGAGATATCATATGAAAATACTGAAAAACACTTAAAAGCTACAGCATAGAAGCACAAGCTACTGCATGATATACAGGTCAAACCCTTTATTTGAAGGGGATCTTCAGCATTAGGCAAAATCTATCTTTTGCTATAGATGAATATTTTTTCCTTTTTTAATGGAGTGTTGGATTCACGGCTGCTGCTGTATGTTCTACAGAGCTGCTTATTTTCTGTACTGTTTCCTTCCTTCTTTTTAAATTTTCCAATTAGTGATTCCTAAGGCTGTAGGATGTGTCTCATCAACTGGTGAAAGTAGGATAATATCTCTTCTGTGAGCAGCTACACAGTAAGGGTTTGCTAATTCTGGCTCTGAC
Organism: Acridotheres tristis; assembly: GCA_037013685.1. NCBI lineage: Eukaryota > Metazoa > Chordata > Aves > Passeriformes > Sturnidae > Acridotheres > Acridotheres tristis. The sequence continues at coordinate 64,007,990 of CM072884.1, read as the reverse complement.
TGCTGTAGTCACATCTACAATGTGTCAGCCATGATGACATTTTAATTCAGAAAGCAACATATGTTTCCTTCTCATTTATTGCAATCACTTTCAAAGTACTTATAATGAAAACATTAAAACCATGCAATGATTCAAAATGTATTTAGTTTAGCCTTTGTATAGATGCTGGATGTTCCTTGATAGTATGAGGTAATTAGCCTGTAAAGTAGTTGGTGTTGTACAAAATGAGAAAGAACCAAAATTCCGAAGTCTTGGATGTAAATTATGTAGTTATTCTGACTACAGGATATGTGCTTATGTTAATTTTGTGCCTGAACAGTTCTGTATAGCAGCACAAAATATACAAGATCATCTAAAAGGTGGTTCTTCTTAGCATATAAATTAAAGGGTAATAACAATGACAATTCCCTTTAAAAGTTTCATTATTTGCATTTTGTGAAAGATATCACCATTACAGTCTACTGTCCCTGGGGAGTATGAACTGGTGGAAGTATATTTTTGTGTTTTCCAGCATTCATTCCTAAGCATACACCAGAGGTTACTTTGCAGTTAGATACAGGGCTAGAATGATCTTGACATGCAAACCTAACAGATCCTAGTGTCTGGGTTTGGTAAGTATAATTCTTTTGGTGTGTATAAAGAATTCTTTAGTGACTAGTTTAGTAGATAATTTTTTAGTTAGTGTCAAAATAACAGAATCTCCTGGAGAGGATTATCCAGGAAGATCTTGGGACAAAAAGCTTTTTACATGCACATCCATGAAAACCCCAAATGTGCTGTTTAAGAACGGTTGGGGTGTGGTGGGGGAGATAATGCCATGCTTTTCAACTTTACATGATTGCTTCAGAGGCCCACTTTGGTTTTAATGGAGTAGAAAAGGTGGTTACCCTTTTCCATCAGGAGCATAACTTGTAATATGTTCCCTTAGCTAGGGATCCTGCAAGTCTTACCTGTGTGGTTGTAAGTCACTGGTAACATAGAAAAGAAAATTGTGATGAAGTCCCGTAGTGGACTTGCCATCCTTTTCCTACAGAGTTTAAGCTGAAGAGATTCAAGGGAAACTTTTATTCTAAATAAGGACTTTATAGATTTATTTTCAAAATAGTAATTTCTTTACTAATATTTTCCTTCACATTTTACAAGGCATAGTAATATTTACTTGACTGGAGGATCCAGCACCATAAAGGATTTGCTCTGAGTTCTTCAAGGTTAGATGGCTGATGGTACAGGTACCAACAGAAAGCAAGAAAGAGAAAAGGGAAAGACAAAAGGGAAACGTGGAAAATAAATAAATATTGAGAAGAGGCCAGGCACCAAGAGGTCAGATCGCTTGCAGAAAGCAGAGCTTGGAGGGGATTTGGAAGTCTCAGGGCCTTTCCTCAAGAGATGAGGACCAGAGCAGCGTGGGGGCTGCCCAGGACCCAGGCAGATGAGTTCCCCTCTTATGCAAGAGAAGCAGCAGGGTTGCAAGAACTCCATCACCATGTGGCTACTAACTGTGCTATGGGAAATAGAAATGGTGAAATTAATTCTGAAAAATGCCCCACCTCCAGAGACTAGGGCTTATCTATATCAGATGATTCAAAATGTACATTCCATTGCTGGTTTCCGAGGTTTTCTGATTTGAAAATTCAGATTCTCAACTGTTCATTAAAAAAAAAAAAAAAAAGACATTGCTTTATACCACATGCAGTTTGCAATACTGTCACATACTGTCATATAGAACAGTACTTTTTAGAATATTCCAGGATGATTCCAACATATTTCAAGTAATCCAAATGGTTATTGTGTAATTAATCAGTTTATATGAACATTGCGGTTATAGTGTTTCTCAGAACCCTTAATAGGTCATCATGCAGCCAAATTTCAATGCAAACTGGAGTACAATGATGTTATTTTCTTTTCACAGCAATAATTCAGAAAAGGCTAAAGAAGGAAAAGAAGGCAAAGAGGAAATTGCAGGAAGCACTTGAATTTGAGACTAAACGACGAGAGCAAGCAGAGCAAACACTGAAACAGGCAGCTTCAACAGATAGTCTCAGGGTCCTAAATGGTGAGAAGCCAATTTTTGCCTCTGTGTCATTAGCTTTCTATTTAAGTGCCAAAAGAATCTTGTTATATTGCAAATTTATAACATGATGGAAAGGAAAAAAAAAATAAAATCTCTTTTCTTTCCTTCATTCAAATGATACCTCTCTCTTTATTGCTTTGTTACTTTATATAGTATGTGCAAATAAACTCACTGGAGAGAATGTTCAAACTAGGACAATTTTATATCATTAGCTTGAGAAGTCAATTTTTTTCTTCTTTTTTTTCTCCCCCCCCTTTATGCTTGAAAAATCTATTGCTCATTAATCTTCCCAGTCTAACAAAAAATTGTCCTGGCCTCCAGTCATTGTTCAACATTAAAAACACTGACAAAGGTTGATTGTATTGTAATTCAGCATTGGAGTAACAGGTTGTAAAAAGGGCTATAAGAATCAAATGAAATATGTGTCAGTCTTACCTTTCTATGTTTCCAGACTCTCTGACCCCAGAGATAGAAGCTGACCGCAGCGGGGGCAGAACAGATGCTGAAAGGACAATACAAGGTAGGAATTTGCAAAAGGCTATAAATCTAGATCTTGCTATATGAGTTTTTCCTCAGCTTTAGACCGCTATTCAAGCATGTAGCCTACCATCTGGGCCACATCAAAACAAGTTCAAACAAGGTCAAGTTCATCTTGCTTGTTTATAAGAGAGAATACATTCTGTGCTGATAGATTTTCTTTAAATTAATAGGTCATTTCTGTTTATATAGAGCAATTAAAGAAGAATAATTAATTTGAAGCAGTATTGGGCTAAATCTCAGACATGCTGAATGCAGTTTTTGTGAATATGTGTAGTTTGATTTGAGTTAATAATGTTTTTAAAGGTATATTTGAAACATCTTGAGCCTTTTAACTGTACAAATAGCTAAACCTAATGGGTAACATTCAAGGCATGATGAGAATTTCATAGCTAATAATCAGTGGCAGTTACTGAAAGGTGTGTTTCAATAAGCTACTCTGAGCATTAACAATAAATAAGCTGTTTATTCCCATCTTGGATTTTTCATTTACCACATCCCATTATTTACATTTTAATAAAACAAATCTGCTGAGTAAATTTATACATGAAATACTAAAGAGAGCAATATTACTTCCTCCGTGAATCTAAATGTATATATACATTGCAAACATCAAGATATTAGTAAAGAGCAAATTTTGAAGACAGTATTTATGTTATAATATCTATTCTTATCAACAGGCTAAATCTACCTACATGAATACTAAGCAATAAAAATAGCAATTGTTTTCAATGGTAAATGAAGGTGCATTTTTCAGAGGCAAGCCTAAAAGGATTAGCTCCAGTAATCACACTCAATTGCCTTTATTTTACATTTTGAAGTCAATCTTCCTAACAGTATCATTTGACATCTTCTGTGTGTTATTTAATCATATTTCCTAACTTCCAAGGAGTTGTTACTGGAGTGCCACAAGGAAGCTCTAACAACAGAATAAAAAAGTCAGGAAGCTTTTAACGGATTGAACATGTAAACAAATACCAAAAATGCAATAAGTTCTTATGAAAGACAAGCACACATATATAAACAAAGACATTTAAAGCAAGTTATGTCTGCAAAGTCAATAACACAGAAGCTGGAATATGCCAGATTAAATGTTGCCTGTGAAGTGAATACATGTTATGAGGTGTGTTACCCCAGAATCTTGCCTTCCTTCCTGTAAAACATATATGTTATTCAAAGCACCATTTGATATAATTAATCTGGTAAGAATTCATCCACTATTTCATATTTTTTTTTATAATCCAGAATTTTTTTACCTCTTTTGATGCTAAAACAGACTTCTAATTTCTTGGGGCGCTCTGCAGCTGCACCAGTCACTGCAGTACTTGCACTCATTGCAAACATTAATTGCTACATCTTCAGAGCATTCTTGCAAGGAAGTGAAATTTGGAGTATTCCAATTTGATAGCTGGGAAACAGAGTCAAATACAATTTAAGACGACATTTTGCTTAACTGTCAAGTATCAAGGACGTAATTTTTAGGATAATTTGCATTTTTGGCAGAAGCATTCAGATATAATCAAATCACTGTTCCTGTTGAATTCAGTCTTGCTCATAGGCTAAAGTATCAGGTTGGATATTTGTAATATAAACAACACAAATTTGAAAGCATGTATTCTAAAGGATTTATCCCAAATTACATAGGGACAGCACTTTGGTTTTTGAACAATGATTCTGCATTCTTTCCCAGCTATCTTCTGCTCCTTTCATATATTTCCATTTTTTGCAATAAGCAAAATCAAGAATTTACATGAGATATTCTCAGTAATGACTTTTCCTTGATTCATCTGTCCAAGGTGATGCACATTAAAAACAAAACTAAAATCCACAGATGATTATTTAGTTCAAGACTGGACCATGATATTTTCTGATTATGATACTGAATCGTATTGCAAAGGCAACCTTAATTCTGACATTTCCTATATCTACTTTGCATTCTCAACAGAGTAGAGAGGGTTTTTAAGAAAAAGGAAAGAAGAAGCAAGAAATACAGTTTTCATTATTTGCAGTTTAATGTATTCAGCTCAGTCATCATACAGCAGTTCAGAACTTTTTGATCTACTGCAATACAACAGTATTACACAAATGTAACTGTAGGAACGTATTGTCAATGTAAATAAGTCATTATAGGGTGACAGGCTTCAGAAATAGTTCAAGAAACAGTTAATAGCAGGCAAGTCATGCCAAATATCAAATATCTTTGTGTTCATTTCTAATATTGGAAGGAAGACTTCCTTTCACCATAAACTCCCTTTTCTCTGTGCCCCCCTTGCTATGTATCCTTGTGTATCTGTCCCAGTTCCTTCTTTCTTCCTCCTCCCTCCAATCCCACCTTTTGTCAATTGCTAATCTGACTCTTTTCCTTGTGCTACATTACATTGCTCTTCTTTTTTCCCAACTTCACATTCTTCCAGCATTCTCTTCTGAGCTTAGTTTCATACCACCCTGATTATTTCCTTAATTACAAGCTCGTTCTCTCTCTGTGACCCCCAGCCCCTGACTCTGTCTGACCCTTCCTGTTGCCTCCTGGCCATACCCAATCATTTCAAGACATTGCCTGTTACCAGCCTTCCCTGTTGCAAACCACATCTCCATCTGTAGTGTCTGCTTCCCCCGTCTCCCTGGTCAGGCTCACACTCCCTGCTGGTTTCAGTACATTTCTGTTTCTTTTTGTGTACCTGCCTGGATATCAGGGAGGGAAGCACTGAGAGCATTCTGTTCCAATTTCTGTATTTAGCATGACAATTGTAGGCAGGAGTGAGGAGAAAGAATTGCAGGGAAAGAACCTCTTTATTCCTGCAGCACTGGAGTAAAGCATGCTCAGTACAGATGAGACCCTTTGCCGTAAAACTCTACAGAAACTTTCCAATGGTTGAAACATTTTCCAGTATTTTCTTGGATTTTGTTTGGGGCAACAAAGACCATATTGTCACAATTGTACAAGATTTCAATTGTGTCCTTACATTTTATTTGTAAATGATGTTTTGTATACTTTGGTATGCACTATAGAAGAAATATCATATACAAATATTAATTATATTATTCTATATACAATATATTCCATAATTTAAAAAATGATACCACCTCTTGCATCTTTCAGGTTCTGGGGAATAATACTTACTAGGGAAATACTTTCTTACTCCTCTCAAAAATATATCTGTGTCTCAGTATCTAAGCACGCCTGGGGTAATAGTCTTTTTATCCACAATCATTTTTCAATTTACTGTGTTGAGCATGCTATGTAGTTCTATAACTGACAAACAAAGGTAGAAAAGCAGCAGTGCTCTGTAGGGAAGTGATATAATTGAAATACAAAGTGTAATTTCAGCATTTAAGAAAATATTATGCAAGAAAATATTAATTGAAACTAAAGATTTTGTTTACTATTTATTATAAGTAAATGGATACTTGTCAACTTGAAGTTATAGCTAATGTTGCTATTTTTAAGTATCACTTTGAAGAGTAAGAAATAGGACTAATTTAAGCATAGAAGATAATTGCATTTGTCAATAAGGGGGTATGTTCTGTTCTATTTTTTCATCGTGTAGCACTCATTTAGATTCACTTTTAGTGCATGTGAAGTCTTTTGTAAAATGGGAGCAATAATAAAAGGGAATTTGAATACAAGACTATAAAAAGAAGCAATGCAGGGTATTTTAGGGTTGTGTTTGAGTTTTTTAAATACTGAGTAGATAACACTTTGCTGCAATATCCATAAAATGTTAACAAATAATCATAATAAATAACTCAAATTTGGGTCTCAGATGTACTTTTGTATTTTTTTTGAGTGATAGAAAGAGATACTAAGCTATTAGGAACTGGTGAAGACACTGGTTTTAAATGTTTTCTTTGCTTCTGTTTTAAATAATAATAAAGCAGATTATCCTCTTCTCCATACATATTGTAGGTTCACTAGATGCCTATGCCTAGCTCCCAATCCGGTTTCCCAAGACCCCCTCATCCCACACAAAAAGGTACCATACAAAGATAATGTTTGACTTTTATATACTGTTTTGTTAACAGACCTCTTACTAAGCACTAGAACAATGACATTTACTGCTGCATTTACTTTCTTATTTCCATTGATATTTTTCTTTTCCATCTGGTTGCTTACCATGTATTTGCCTGCCTACATTATTATGTTTTCTTTTCCTCTATATAGCCCATATTCCAAATTTTCTATATCCCAGTAGTTTCCCTCCCAAGTCCTGTACCTTCATTTTCATTCTATTTAAACACCAATCACTTTACACATTATCTAAAGTCTCTAAAAGACTTCTGATTCTGCACCATCTTCACCATTGACCATGCTTTCCTTGTCATGTTCCTGTCATGTGTTCCTTTTCCCAAATTGCTCACAAGTGGTTTTATACTTTTGTCCCAAAGCTATCCTGGTAAGAAGAAGAAATTAATCAATTTTTCCCTCTTTATGCTGCTATTTTTTGTCTTTTCCATTCATTTTAAATTTACTAGCAATTGCCTCAGCTTGTGCCTTTTCTGCTTTCTTCCAAATTATTTCCAACTTCTGCATGCCATCATTCCCGCTGCTCCTGAAATCAGCTCCATCATTTTCTCCTAAGTCTTCTTACCCTGCTCAGTTCCCCAATTCTCAGATCTATGTGCATTTTTCCCCTAAATGTTTGTTTTTCTGTGTTCTCAAAGTTCTTCCATCCTGATCACTCTCAATCAGTTTTTTTCCTCAGCTATGCATTCTCCTGTAGCAGAAAATTTATCCTCCCTGTCCATTGGTTAAATTTTCATACCTCAGTTCCTTATTCTGCTGCAAATATAATTTTTTCTTCTAGCACATTATCAGCTTTTTTCCAGATGTGTCTGTTATCTACTCTCCCTGTCCTTTAGCAAAATGAACTCACCCTTTCTAAGCCCTTTTCCACTGACGTCTTCCTTTTCTTTAGTTCTCCACTCCTTCTCTAGGCTCATATTAACAATTCAGTTAAATGTAATGCTAAGTGGATTCATATTATACCCTCCTGGTGTAAGAAAAGACCCACTCAGCTACCATGCACACAAAACCTTCCAGGGCCATCTGTCTTTTTCCCCAAGGAAAGGACAAGGCAGGAAATAGAGATGTTGAACAGATCCAGAAATAGAGAAAGAAAATAACAGCAATTCAGCACACTGACTGCATGGTCCTGTATGAAGTTCCTTGTAGAGCCTTTGAAGGCTACTGAGCAAGAGCAAGAAGCGAATTACGGTTTAAATTTTCCTATTGCAAGTGTGAGTTTTGCTGCCCAAATATTAAGGAAAAGATGCCCTGAAGTTGTCCTCCACATTAATAAAAAGTGCTTATATGCAGCTTTAGTCAATTACCCTGAAACCTAACCTAAATTGTTTCTGCATTAGTTTGAAACTTGTTTAATCTATATTTCAACAAGCAAAATCCACATAATAATCTCAGCAACTGATAGTCCTTGATTCTTTCTTGTATGTATGTTTGAAAGATGGGTATCTGAAGGACTTCCACAATGAAAAGGAACTTTTGGTGGTTCTGTGAAGCTACTGCATGCAGTTCTATTTCTCATATATAAATCTTGGACGAGAGTGTGTGGAAATATGTGATGATATGTTTTATGAGATCAAAAACTTTATTGAAAAAGGCCATTATCAAGGCTGTGAAGTCAAGCATTCCAAAATTAGGAAATGGTAGAATTAAGGTTGTCTTCCTCACCTTTGTTCAACTGTCTTTGTGTATGTGTCATGATACAATCTTTAATAATATGATTAGATACTGTATTTTTCACAGTACCTTTTCTCATTCAGTGCAGGGGACAAAAATATAGGTGAATAAAGGGATATCTATCCAATATTTTCTTCATCTTCAGTAGTCAATGTGTCTTCTAATGCTTTATATAATACTTGGTTTATGTATAATATTTCCATAATTAGACATCATGCTTTACAGAATAGTTGTAAAATATTGTTTAAATTTCTTTCATATATTAAATCTTAATTTTGACAATTCCTAACTGCTGAGGGCTTTGCTTCACTACTGTCCTAGGTAACCCTCTCCCAGGGCTGTCTTCTTGACAAGTAAACTACAAAGTCAGAAGTTTCACTATGAGACACCATCTGAAAACTGTATGGAATTGAATCTTAAGATTCACAGTGATAAAGCTAACCAATCAACTGATAAATTGTAATACAATAATATGAGCAGTATAGCCTAAGGAATGACCATTTTGCTATGGCAATTTTACAGATACCTGCTGAGATAAAGACAATCTTGGGATATATGTCGTGCTCTTGGGCACAGAATCTTCCTTTCATTTTTTTTGCAACCTGTATCACCTCTAACAATGTTTCCATCAAGCTTTCTTTTTCTTGGTTCTCCCTCATTTCTGGGTTTTCTATCAATCTTAATAGCAACTTTGAAATTTTCTAATTTCTTTCTTTACCCTTTTTTCCTCACACCTTTCTATGCAAGTTTCTTTTTATATCCAGTCATAATTCCAGCTCCTAAAGTTTTGACTTCTTCTGCCTAATATCCTTCTTAATCAAGATCCTTATGTATCCAGGCACATTTTATCCATATGCCACATGTCCAGTTACTTACCATGATTTTTCCCTCTAAGAAACCTCAGATTTCTCCCTCTAAGAAACCTCATATGACTTTACTTGATTTTCTTGCCCTGTGTTCTGTCTCCCCTCTTTCCTTCTATTCTCAACCACTGGGTTCTGTTCTTGTCTATTAATGCAAATAATCCAGCCCCCCAACTTCAGTCTCAGCTATTGTCAGCCAATCATCTTTAGTGCTTTATTTCAGTGTCTTCCAGTGACCTGGTTTCTGTGTTTCTGTGTATGTGTTTAGCCAGTCTCAGTCACTCCCCCAGTCACATTTTCTGTGCTTATTCCAATCACATCAGACTTCTTGTCCTAATTTTTGTAAATTTTGAGTATTTTTGTGAGTTCATGTTCGTAGACTTAGAGAAGATTACTGTTGGCTGCTAATCATAGATAGGATACATTTTCCAGTGCATGGCTACTCTCAAATTAACTAATGATTTTTTAAAAATAGTTTTCAATATCCTCAAATGACAGAACATTTATTTCTTTTCTAGGGAAATCAGTGTTCTTTGCAGCACTTTTAACTAAGATGTCTTTTCTATAGTCTTCTCTTCATTTATTTTCCGCATATTATTGACTGTGATGACCAGTGCTAAGTACATTTCTTTTATCTGTAAAGTCATTTCAATAATTGCATCTTTCTTTTAGAGCTTCTATCTCCTATCTCTGAATTTCTGTCTGTTCCTTTCCACATCCCCCTTTATCAAAAGCAATTCCATTTGCATCCATAGCTGCCTAGAGATGGGGTCATCCATCTGTATAATGCCATGTAAAACAATGGCCGTATGTTCTCTAAAGTATTAATTGATTAAACCTAAGGAAAGCACCTGATTCTTTATGCATTTTTACCAAGATTTTTCTTGCCTTTTTTTCCTTATTAAAACTCTTGAAACTGCTAAATGTCTCTCTATATATCAACTTGTAAATTCTATATTTTTATTCAATTGACACTTGCTCATCAGTTATTCTGGTTTTATCACTACTTAGTAAGTACTGTGGATTTGTTGTTACTCATTTGTTATTGCATGGGACTTCTAGCAGAAAGGTGCTTGGGTTTAGTGCAGAGCCAGAATTCTCAAATGAATGTATCAGGTCATTTGCAGAATGAAAATACATTTTCATTTTCCCGTGTGACATTCCTTCTTCTCTGTCGACCCATTGCAACACTGTTTCAGCTTCCCCTCTATTATTGCTTTCTCATTTTCCTTCCACCTCTCTTTCACCTCCTCCTCTGCAGTAGTAGAAGTACTGCTTCTGAATATCCCAACTATTTCTTAATATGTCACTTCCTTGACCTGCGAGGCAATGTGTGTGAGTATTATCTGGAGCCATGTGGCTGCTGGTTGACCAGGTGGCTGACTAGGAGGCACAACCATTCTGAGGGATCAGTGACAAGCCAGAAGATACGCATTTTCTGCTGGACATCTTGTTGCTGCCTCTTGGCAGCTGGGCAAATCAAACAGTACATGATGCTTCTCAGCAGCTGAAGGGCCAAACAAATGGTTTTTCAAACTGCAAGAGACCCACAGCCCACCTGTTGTGCAGGCCTGCTATAAAGGTTGAACATTTCAGCAGGGAAAAGAAGTCAGGAGCTGGAAACAAAGCTGTCAGAAGCCTGGAAAGCAAAGGGATGTTTTTTTCTAGATATGTTGAATAACTGCCCAAGGAAACATCTGTTACTTAGCTAGGCTGTTTATGGAAACAAACAGCTGACTATTCTAGACCCATAGAAATATAAAAAAGGTTCTCTGAAGCAGCAATGACAAAACAGTGGTGTTGACTTGTTTGGAGATGAGCATTTCTGTGATTTTTAGGCCACTTAGCATGTTATTCCATTAGGTCAGATTAAAAAACAAAAAACAAACAAAACAAAACAAAACAAAAAAACAACAAAAACAACAACAAAAAAAACACTACCCAAAAGAAACAAAACAAACAAACAAAAAAAACCCCACAAGAATTACCAAAGAGCCTAATCATTTCCATTTAATTTGTCAATAAAAATTCTTTTATTCAGCTTAAGAGTCAAGAAGCATTTTGAAGGTCTGCCAGGGTGAAACAACACATCTTGTGAAAATGTGACTTTCAGCAATCTGACAGATAGATTTTGCATTTTTCTTTTTACCTGTCCGCTTTTCAGGTTTCTTCCTTAAGTTTTTCAGTTTTAAGATTTCTAAATATCAGCAAGACAACTGGTTTCAGTCTCTACAGTTTTGGCTAGCTGCAGGCATAAGACAAGACTGTCTCTGTAATGTGACTATTCTCCTTTGGGTTATTCTAGCACCTCTCTAGGTAAGAGTGGTGATTTGAGGTAACAGAAACGTGGCAAAGACAACAGAATGGAGCAGAGCCATTGTGGTGACCCACTGGGGAGTGATTCTGCTGTTTTGTTATTGATCCTTCTCTGCATGCCAGAGTTTGTCAAACAAATTGATGCATTGGTGAAAACATATGCACATCCACTGTTCAATTATAGAAGCTAAAGGGTAGTGTGTTTTCTGCATTGCTCTTCTCTTTTGTCTTTCTTATGCTCAAAAGAAAAATTCTTTTCACACCTAGTGATGGTCTTAAGGGTGAGACACTGTTAGAATATTAGTGTCTAACCCTCAGTGACATTTAGTGGAGCTGCCTTGATAACTCCCTTTGGATAGTTCACCTGCTTCTATTTTATTTTTGTTCAGTCTTCATAAAATATTTGCTGGTTCAACACTGTTCTTATTTGCAGTAACACATAATGCTTCATTTTCCTTCTGATTAGTGCCTTAAACTTCAGCTGCTTTTTGACTTCACTGTGTAACACCTTGTATTAATGTCAGGGTCATGCACTTATTATTCATGTGAACAGTGCTATTCACTTCAATGAAATTATATACATAATAATAAATAACAACATTAATCTGTGTGCAGCACCTTGAATTTCATTACTGTTGCAGAAGATATATCTCTGAAAATAGGTTCTCTTAATTTTTATACATTTAGAAAGAGCTTGTCTCTCTATGCACACTAATTTAAATATTTTATTGTATTTCTCCTAAGCCTTAGTTTACCAGCTCACAAGTTTTAAAGACGTTTGTTTTCCCGATTTTTTTTGGCTTAACAGACTATCCAATATAGTTTAGCTTTTAAACCTAGATTCTATAGTAGACATTTAAAACATCTCTTGCTAGTTCATCTATCTTTTACTGTTGATACTGGAATACTTGATGAGGAAACAAACGTTAAAGATTTATTTTGTTTCATATTTCATTGACCATGGATAAATACTGAAATTATCTTACAATGCATGGAAACCAAACAGCAATAAGTATGTTCCCTATCCCCCTGCCTAGGAGTCAGCACTTTGGCAGGTTTTCAACCCAAGCTAATCAATTAAAGACAACATTGATTAACTTAAACAGAAGGTGATATTGATTGCAGGCAGTAACCTATAAATAGACAATTGTTTCATAGTGTTCATAGGTCATTGTTAGCTACACCTTTAAGCTTGAAGGTAGATAATCCTGTTATCTATCACCCAAAAAGCAAAGGAAGGGCACAGAGTGAATATACAATTACATATATGTTGCTAAGTACTCTTATTCCACTCTCTTATTCAGCACTTATACTCTCACATAAATTTTTTCACATTTTATTTGAAATTGGTATCTATTGCAATTTACGTCTCATTTTATAGCTGTATATATATGGAGCTGATGGAAATCAAATATGTTCCTGACTTTCCTACTGAGATGAATGGTTAATCAATCAGATTTTCTTCCAACATGATGCTTTAGTTCACTTTTAAGGAAACTGTATATAAAATTAATGACTAAGCATGAACAGAGTCAAATAGGAAAATTCAGGACAATAAGAATATTTTTAAAACCCACACTGTGTTCCAGAGGCTATTAAGGCTTTATATAGAATTGTTTTGACTTTCATTTTCATTCATCCTACATGTTCATCTTATTCCAAGAGGGAAGGATAGGATGGATAAATTCTTACCCGATAGACTTCTGATGTGGCCCCAGCTGTCTTGCTCCCTTTTAGAGAAAGAGCTAAAGGTTTGATTTTTTTTATAAACCAGGATGAAAAATTGATTAAAACAACATTGTTTCAGAAAATAGTATTTCTATAGCCTACCATGAAACAGGTATAAATAAAGTGGATTTCTAGTTCATTCACAGCTAAACTGTGATCCTGAATGTTCTGAGGCTGGTTGAGGAGCTAGACCTGTAAACTGTTTATCAGTATTTGCCTATACAGTGTGTAGGGAGCTGTCTCTTTTTTTCTTTCTTATATTTTTTCCCCTCTGCCATAATTGCTACATCTTAGACAAGTGCTCGAAAGTGACATCACATCACGTTAAGATATGTCATAAAGAGGATTGTTTCTTGGCATTCACTTTTTAAGCTCTATAATGATTTAAAATTTCCTGATGTTTGTGTACACCCATATAAAGGAATTTCATTTCTCTGTATTAGTGTTGCATTCTTCGGTTAAATCCTTTTGACCTCACCATTAACAGATGTCAAAATATTTAATGATTTGAGATTTTTCTAATAGATGCATTTCCCTTGTGACTCGTGTGAAGAATGAGGGAGACAATTCTTACACCAAAATAGCAGTAATATTTTACAATTCTTCTAAAAGTACTTTGCTTTGCACAACTAGTAATGTAGACCATAGTAGCCAGCAAGTTACTTTATCCATTTAGCATACATAGGAGAAAACCTATGAGGCAGGGAGATCCATATGTCCTTCCTGAAAGATACTACAGCTTGAGTAGGTAAAAGGAAGCATCCAATCCAGATTAGATTTCAAATCCTGAATTTCAAATTCAATGGGACTTAAACCATTAAATATGAATATTTGCCATCCTATTCAGTGGCCGTTTTTGACTATGAGCCACCATCTACATCAAAGAAGAAAAAATTCCTAGTAAGCCATGTGAGCTAATCTACCAAGGAAGGTCATAATCAATTTTCTATCTTATCCTTGCATGTCTGAAACTCTGAAATGAGGTTTTCAGAGAGAAGTTAAAATTTTGTTATCTTAACATTAATTCTCATGCTATTTAAAAAGTTATTTGGATGTCCACAAGTAGATGACTTGTGCTATTTGAGATGCTGCAGTGCATCTGAGACATCTGCATCATGCCTCCACAAGATCCAGACCTTTCTGGAGCAGCAGCTGGAAGCAGCCTTACAGGATGTGGAAGTCTGACTCAAATCATAGCAGATGTTGAACCAAACCAACCTCTTTTGCTCATTTAAAATGCCTTTGAACATATGACATTCTACACCTGGATTATATTAAATGGAAATTCATAGTTTATTTTATATATTGAATAAAAATATAGTTATCACTGTTTTAATTCAAAAGGGAAGGCCTGTGCCACTCCTATAATTTTTACACACAAACATTCATGAGATAATTTCTCTAGATCTTGCACTCCTGTTATTTGTGGACTAGCTTGTATTTATCATAGCATTTGACTGAGATAGGAAAAAGTCAAATAGTGAGAAAAAGTTGTGGGTGTTTTTTTAATTATTTTTAAAGAATCCCAAACTGACTGACTTTCAAAAGGATCTGATAATATTTACCATGTGTGACTCAAAATCAGCTCTTTGGCCAAACAGATAAATGGTCCTGGATATGGCAGCCCTGAACTTGGCTAACGTGTCAGCATATTCTAGTGCTTTTTCTGTTCTTTGGAGCATCTTTGACTTTTATCTGCACATTCAATATTAAAATCTTTTCATAGCTGCCTCCTTTTTCTTTTTGATTTGAAACAAACAATTCATTTTGGCCCTGAAACTTGCAAGAGTAATCATATTTTAAAAATAGCTAAAGAAGCAAAGTTGGTCTTTAACAGACATTCAACAGAATGTATTTATTAAGAGTGTGTAATTCTTTTCAACTACTAATGTAAATAAGTATATTGAAACAAAACAAAATTAGACATCAAAGTGAAAGAAAGCATGTTTGTCCTTAAACAGCATGAAAAACTGTTTAAGGACAGATTATTCATGAGGAAATACTATTTTTTAAATCTACAAAAATTAGCTTGTCTCAAACTAGTTTGTTAAATTTTGGTTATTTATTTTCAGAGGAAACTTAATCTATTATAATGTTTCTGCATGAATATAAGTTTTAGTAAGTAGTTTTTTTAATTTGTGCTACTGATTCCAATTTGAAGCCTTGTGGCTGTCTCAGATAAATTGTTTTGAGCTATGCCAGGAGTAACTGGAAATCTACTAGAATTTTTTTCATTGTAATATCTGAACAACTTTGCAGTCTTTAATGGATTTAGTCTTCACATCAGGAAATACTCCTGTGATGCAGAACAAAGCAATTATCTTTATATATAGATGGGCTAAGGAGCTTGATCATGGATATATCAGAAATCTGTGGTATATCAGAGACTGAGCCTAAATCTTGCAAGAGCTAAAGATTTTATTCTGCCCTTCATGTTTTGCTCTCCCTTTTATATATTCTGTCATGCTTTTTCATTGTACAGACATATGGAAAACTAGATGGAATTTACCAACTTGAATATCAGGGACAGAATTTATGTCCCAAAACTCCATGCTAACAGAATACATGGAGCACATCATCTGTGCCTGCTCTGCACTTGCTCAGACTGATTGCTAACCTCTGCGAATATCAGAGTAATGACAAAGTGCACCTGGTCTAAGTGTTTTCAAGTCTTTGTTAGACAAAGCTTTGAAAATACAACAACATATGCTGCTTAGCATTATTTGATTATTAATTGAGTTTATATGACTGCTACTCACATACCAAGTTGACCCTGTGTATTCATCTTTCGTAAAAAAGACCTGATATAAATTCTAGATTCTGGTACTTCTACATAAATATAACCATTTTGGTCAAACCATCTTGCATAAAGACATTTCAAAGGTTTGAAGCTACAGTAGTAGAGAATAGATTATTTAATTAGTGTAGGTTCTACCAGCTTCCTAACCCAAAGTTACACTGAACTTTTTTTCATCAGCTTTCTTGTGTATACACACAGGCTCATTCCCTGCTATACTTTTACTCACAGAAGTGAAGATAAACTAGTATGAGCTTTTTGTGCTTCAGGATCTGGAAGCATGTGTGCATTACTACCTTGTCCTTTTAATGTTTCAGTCAAAAACACAAAGAAGATGGAACATTGAACTAAACCTGAGACATCAAATGCAAATCTGTCTGCAAGTGTATTATGGCAACAGCAATGTTTTATGAGAGAAAGTATTTTAAAGTGTTTCTTCTAAGAGGTAAAATGGTCTCTTGCAGCAGTGGGGCAATAGTATTCATTAAATCTTTTGTTGTGATCATCTCTACCTATGTCCTCTGTAGTAGTATTGAAATTACTATGCCATTCTTGACCAGGTAAACCAAAGTTATTGAAGGAATGTAACCAAATTATGTCAATTCCCTTAAAACTTTGCACAAATATTGAGAGTAGATAATGACTATGGAATGTTAGTGACTGTGTTGGTAAATGCCTTTGATTTATATGGGAAGTTATATATGTCCATGAACCTGTATTCTCATCACATTATGGATTCAGGCAGCATTCCTGATCTCGGGTCTTTCTGTCAGACTCATCTGCAAATCCAGGCTTCAGACCTGAAGGGTTGTAGTGAGTTCATCTTGTAAGCACTGCACGAGGGTCTTCTTAGCTGTGGACAGCTCTATGAGGATGCTTATTTAGAAGTATCACTCAAATTTGAAGCATTTTTATAAGGAGTAATTCACAAGGTGAAGGGTAAGGCAAAACCTTTCAAGTACTGTGTTTCTACTTGTTAAAAGGGAAGATCCAGTCAAGGAATTAGAAGAGAGTGACAATTCAAAGAAGCAGACTAGGAAAATATTTTTGCCATACAAATTTGTTTATACAACGGAGACAGAAACTTTAGTAGGTGAGATATGAGGAGAAATATCATGTGAATTTATAGCTAGAAAGAGGGATAGGAGAATGAGGGGCAGAGACTTCTTATGAGAATAAATTTAGACACTGTGTTGTAATGGAGAGTCAGAAGTTACAAACAGGATACCTTGATTTTGAACTTTAGTGACAGAGAAGATTAAAAGAGTAGTTCATAGTGACTAAGAGTAGTAGTAGTGGGGAAGATGAGGAGGAATCTGAAGGGGTAAATGATTAACAGCTCTGTTTTCTCAAACTAAGATTGTCAGAGCAGCGACATATGCACACAGAGGATCAGAAAAGCAGACTGAGGTTTTATGTCAGACAGAAGGGAACAGACCTGGAGTACAAAGGGCCGTGTCAATCGTCAACATGGATGTTGTGACTGAATTTCAGTTTATGGATTAGAGTACTCACATACAAAGTACAGAGAGAGAGACAATGTGAGGAAATCATAGCCTTCAGAAATTAAAACAGAAAGTTGAGGAAGATGCAAAAAATGTCAAACTTTGAAAGAAGTTAGCAGTGAGGAGGGAGAATAAGAAGATCCCAACAAAGGGAGAACAGTATTTGAATGCCAGAAGCTTTTTAGGAGATGCTAGTCTAGAATCTACCAGATATGATATGAGGTGTTAGTGTTAGTATTTTTTATATAGAAGTCATTAACACAGGCACATTTAATAAACGCTTAAAAAATCAGCTGACTAGCAACAGAATTGATGGAAGAAGGCACTTCCCAGCGTTTTGCAAGAATTCATTCATCCATGTATTTGACAGATTCTTAGCAAACTAGGAACATGGACATATCTGTGTTGTTAAGCAATAGGTAGCAATAGGTAGCTATAGGAAGGTTTCATAGCTTTTACATTTTTTTCAGTAATGTCCCTGAAGACATTAGGATTTTTATCATGAATTACAGTGTGACGTAAAGAAATTTTGTTGGGTAATTTTGCTAAACCTCTGAGGTAGTTGCACTTAAAGATTTTGTTAATTGTGGTAATTAGCTTTCAAAAAATGTTAACACATGGCCACATTTTCTCTCCTTGTATTAAAGAGAAAAGTCTCTATTTTTGCCAGATGCTGTAGATTTGCCACCTAACTGAAATAAGAAATAAATTATATCAAGTCATTGCACTTTAATATCTCTTTCTAGATAAAAGGTGTATAGACAGCAAAACTTTCAAAGGGAGGTGCCTCCAGTTGGAACTTGGTAAACCTTCAGGGGAGGGAGAAGTTAAAATTTTAAAGGCCCCCACACAGTCTTCCATTACCTTTAATCCTGCAACGAGCTAAGAAATATAGTGTAGGTGAGCAGATCTTCTTAACAGCCTTCTAGCAGCCTGTTTTTGTAAAGAGTGCCAGTGATTTGCACTGTTTGTAGAAAACTGCCTTTGTTTTGGTGTGTTGGGGAGAGCAAATGAAAATCCACCTCTATGTACTTTGTAAAATGTATGTGTGCATATTCATGTTACGGAAAAAGTAAATTATATTATCAGATTTGGAGAGGATATAATAAACTCCTTTGCTAGAGCAATCTTTTTACTAAAGGAGCTTAAGCTGCAGAAAAAAACACATTATACCTTCGGTATTGCATGTAATAAAATATAATTTAAATTAAAGATACTGAAATAAAAGTTTCAGTTTAGGAACTTGAGTGTATTGTTGTGAAAAGCCTAGTCACTTATTTTTATAGCTTCATTTTTTTCACAGGAAGAGGTGTAGGGATTCCTCATGCTTTATGCAAGTACAGTAGGTTTTAGATAACAGGATCAGGTCCACAATTTGCCTTTCTTAAAACCTACCATGAAAAATGAAAATAAATGCCACCACCATACAAACTACAAAGGTGAAAAAATTGCTGTATCTTGCATTTTCCTACCTCCTGTGGCTAGGGACAGAATGCAGACATGCCACAATAATGTTTTTTATTTCTACTGTTCAAACCATATTAATGAGAACATCATTTTGGAGAACTAATTATTTCTATTTGTCTTGTGTCACACTTTCTAATTCCCCTATATTAGCACAGCCAAAGCAAATTAATTGCTTTTCCAGCAGTTGAACCTTGTCCAAGAATGAGCTCACATTCCCTTCCAGTTTTGCAGTTTCTAGGAGTGCATTGTGTCAAAAATTTCTCTTGATACTAAACATAGCCCAGAGAATATCTTTGCAGATTTCTGTTGCTGCTCACTTGATGAAATTTATAAGTTTAAGTGACCCACTAGGAAAGATAAAGTTCTTAGCTGCAAGATTATACATCAAAACAGTTAAAGTGAAATTAAAATTAAATGAATGAATCTCACTGAAGCAAAAAAAGCAGTAATTAATGGTTCCCTTAATTGTCTTCATAAAATATTTGCATGGGTCTAATTTGCATAATTTGCATGTATTAATTAATCTTTCAAAGGAATTTTGTGCTGAGAGAAGCCAAAAAATCTCTTTGTTTTATTTAACATCTAATGAAATATTTATCTTCGTTAATGAACTTCTCATCTTCATTAAAATAAAAATTGCACAAGTTTGTATGTTTTAAATGTTTTTATAATTGAAGTATACAAAAAAAATCTCTTCAGACCTACAGTATCTGAAAAACAAACACATTATTGCACATTCTGTGTCATTTTGACTGCAGCAACATTTAAATTTGGAGAAACTCTATTCCGTCTACCAAAAGTGTTCAAGGGCTTTAAAATTATTTCAATTTTACTTTAATTGATGATATTTTTTAAAATATATTTTACAAATAGGGATGATGAAGTAAACATTTTGGCACTTTTTATTATTGTCAACCTGTGATACATCAGAGATTTTATAGAACAGATATTATGCATAGAAAAAGAGACCAGCATCATAGGTTGGAGTTTAAAATGCTGCAGAAGTTTGTATATGGTATGGGGTTAGTTTATACTCTGCAAGACTAACAGTTGAGGAAGAAAGAAAACAGTTTGTGAGTTACTGCCTGGCATTTAATGGTTGAACTTGGAGTAAGACTGATGGATGTAAGTTACAAAGATGGTTCTAGCTGTGGTGATCAGCAACTTTGAGATCGTATCCAAACTAGCCAGGCATGCAGAATGAGAATACGCAGTGAGAAAGAAAATCATCAGTACTGAAGTTTGTGCAAAATTTGAATATAGAACTACAACGAGATAAGACGAAATTAAGAGCTGTTTCTGTAAATAAAACGGGTATAAAAGGATAATGATTTTGGGGAAAAGGTGAAGGCTATTAGTTAAAACAAAGACCACCTAAACTCCTAAAGTAATCTATCAGCTATTTAATATTGCTGGAACTAGAGTCTGTGGACAAAGAAAAAGTATGGTTAAAATAGTGTCTACAGAAAGAGAAAACTTAGTAAGTGAGTAAGTAAGACATGGTAAGACAGGTGAAAAGGAGTTTCGTTCACTTCAAGGATGAGTGCAATATTATTGGAATAATGAAAATATACTTGAAATAAGGAAGTGATTTGGGGCTTATAATTTAAAAGAAATTATATTTGCACAGTGAAACAGCACAATGGGATTTTTACTCATTTTCAATATGCCTGCATTTGCTTAAATCCTTGAACGAGTTTATAAACATATTAATGTGTTTGTGTTCATTTTAGACATGTAATACCTGAGAAAGCCAGGCCCGCAGAGACCAAAAAGTAGGTGCTCTTTAAGAGTGCTTTAGAATTTAATAAACAGGATGTTTAAGCTATCAAGATGGTGTACAGAGTCATATATTCTGACTACATTATCCTATAATTTTTTCATCTGATAAGATATAGTGGGACTTTGCTGATACCATAATGGCAGTATAGATATTGCTGTCTGTTATGAAGCTCTGCAATAGCTGCTGAGGCAATGTAATTATCTATAAAATACCCTTACAATATCAGTGGGAGGGATATGTTCCACTTCACACATTTGTGGGGTAGATGTCTTTATCTGAGCTATTTGGCTGGACTCCTGTTAAAGTCAATGAAGAGTAATAGACACATCTCTCCCTTTGAAGAAAATGAATCGCAACTTCCAAGTTTCTTCATTGATTGTAAAGGGAGTCTGCTAAACCAGCTGAAATGCAGCTATGTACAGTGCAGGTGTCTGAAGTTAATGTGATGAATTTCATGTGTTGTGTATTTTCCTTTTTGCTTGCCTCAGAATTCCAGCATCACTTGTGACAGTAATCACACTACAAGCAGCTGCATTTCAGTCGCTTCTTGTAACTTCTGATGTTAGAAATGGGTAATTTTGCATCAGTTCTGGAAAAATATCCCAGCTTGACAATTCCTTTCCTGTTTCATGTAATTCTGAACAGTTTTGAAAATTGCATAAAGCATGACTCTCAAATGTAGAAAAAAGAATTGAATTCTGCATTAATACTGAAGCTTTGCAGCATTTGTTTCATTTGGATGCTACTCCACAAGGCACAAGGCATTAAACAAGAGTCAGAGAAGCATTCTGAAAACGCTGAAATAAGAACAGAAGCAGCCATAAATTGAGAGACAGAAAAAGAGAGAGATTAAATTCCAAGAAAAAGAGGTAGATGGAAGTATGACAGAACTCTAGAAGGGAAAATAGTATCATATTACTCATACAGTTGCATTATATTACTCTGACTTTAACTAGTTGTCCATTACAAGTCAGTACTGATATAGTAATACAGTACTGATATAGTAATAATGTTTTGCCTTTTAAATGTAGTTATACTTGCAAGCATGACATGGGCTGGAATTAATTTGATGCAGCATAAAAGTCTTCAGTGTAGAAATCTACGTCTGTGCTTGTCACTCTTGACCCTCACTGGAGGGAGTAGAAAGAAATATCCATAGTAGAGTTCATCCCATTATAAATAATAATTAGAGTACCCCAGTATAGATGACTACAAACAAATTTAGTAAGCTCAATAATATCCCAGAAAAGCTGAATTCAGTTGCTGGAGGTGAGAAAGTAATTTCTTTGGTGGTTGTTTGTAGTGTATGGAGGTTTTTTCCCCATACAATAAATCCATTTTATAGCAGAGGTTGTAATTATACTCCAAGATTGTCTAATTGCAAAGAATTGATGTAGCATTTGACACAGTCACAAGAAGTATATGCTAAGGAGTCACTGTTTTGCCCATTTTACATTTTTCAGCAAAGAATTGAGTGGATAATATCGATTTCAGAATTAAAATGGTACCATTTGTTGGGGTGGTTTATATGCTTTACATCTGATGTTTTATTCTTGAATGGCAAAGGAGTACCTCATTTTGCATGCTTCAGAGCATTTTTAACCAATGCCTTAAGCTGAAACCAAGTTTTTATGCATAAAGAAAGAAGTAATATCTACTGATTTCTTGATGTTTTGGTGTCACACAAGGGTGTTGTGAAACTTAATTAATATTTGTAAAGTATTCTGGATCTTGGATGAAAGGCACAGTAGAAGTTCAGTTATGTTATTAACTTCTGCTTTTATATTTTCTTTGGTGATGGATCAGAGTCCTAAGCATTTAAAAGTGGCAAAGAGAGGCGATGTAAGATACAGCAATTTACAACTATTATCAGCTAATTATAGTTAGTTTCGAAACTTGTACAGGGAAATAGATGGAGAAATATTTTATGGGATTTAGCAAACTAATACTTGATAGCATAAATTTTGTGTAAATGTACATTACCTGAATCGTCATATGAGAAAAAAATAATAGACTGACTTACCTTAATTATTATGCATTAGATCAGAAATGGTGTATTACTGAGTATATTACTGACAGCATTTTGGTGTAGTCGGGGACAGTCTCTCTTTTATAATCCTGATAACTGAAATTTCAGAAATCCTGTTAAGGAGAATGAGAATTCAACATTCGCTTAAAATAGTCAAGAGGCAAAAAAAGCAGTTAGACTTAAAATGTAAATAAAACTGTACTGTGAGATTTTATCAGGCAGGCAGGCCTTTGTGCAGTGTTAAGAGTTAAGAAGGTAATCATCTTCTTAAAATATCACTCCAACTTAATTGCTCTATTTTGTCAGTTGAAGAAAAAGGAAAAAAGTAAAGATAATCTTGCAATCAATAAAGCTATATTAACTTTAACTGGCTGAGGGTCTGATGGTTTAGTTTAAAAGTGGCCAAAGATTTTAGGTTTTGTCCTCTCCCTCTTTGGCAGTAATGCTAAAAAAGAGGCATTTTTGTGTCCTTGAGAAATAGAAAATATTTATAATACTTTTTTTTGAGATAAACAAAATTTTAATACGTCTGTAATACTCATATAAATTGCATATTGTAAACCAGAAAAGCAAGCAATTGCTATGTTAAATCTACTGTAATTCTAAAAATAGTGTGTTCTCGCAGTGGTTATTTTTTATGTTGATATGATTAAGAATAAAACAAAACAATTTAGCCTTTGTGTAATTCAAGAATTTGGCTTTCCCATGGATTTGATGTGGAATTTGACCTATCTCTATTAGTATCTCAAATTCTTATGATATTAAAAAACAAAAAAATCAGCCAAGAAAAAGAAGTTTAAAGGAAGTGAAACTAAAATTAACACATTTGGAAGGACTACTTAGCCAGCATCACGTTCTATCTAAGCTAAAATTTGCTGTCAGCACATATCTATAATAAGTATTCTTCCAGTGAACTGCCAGCTGGCTTGTAAAGAGGAAAATATATTCTATAGAATAGACTGCTAGCTTTAAAAAGAAATGTTTTGCTTTTGCTCATTGTAGGGTTCTGTAACACCTGAAGGACATCCTGGGAGACAGCAACATATATAATGATAATGTGATGTCATTTTGTTTTTCCTAGTTGAGAAACACAAAGTGTGTAACAGTAATGGTAAAAACATTTTTTCTATTATATTCTTGTCAGCCTTATTTTTTAAAAGTGATGCAGCCTCTAATAGCTTAGGAAAAGCAGCAATAGCATAATAGTGTGTTTTGTCATGGGTGTTAGAAAGGATGGATCACAACGTGCTACAGCTGGCCTTGGAAACAAAGTGTTATGAAGGCAGGACCAAAAAATTTACAGTGCTGCTTTATGTGCATGAAATTAGAATATGGATTGTTGAAAATATACAATGCTGTATTAGATAATTCAAGTTGTGACTTGTTTATTTTGTCTGTGTGTTGATTCTGCAGATTTTGCCTGTGACAAACTGTCGGTGCAACCATTGCATTAAAAGACATGTATTTTTCATGATATTGTTTCATACTGCAATATGCTGGCTACAACTCCTTTCAAGTAATCAAGCTATATTGAATACAAACATAAAATAAAAAGCAGCAATAATTTGCTTTCATTTTTAGCTTTATACTCTGACTCAAAGATATACACTCTTAGCCATTGGAGAGACAACAGTATCTTTGCACATTGCTGAATTTGACATAAAACACTGCGGCTGGATCAGACTCCTTGGCTTCAGTGGAAATACTGGAAGCATCATAAAAGTAGTACTCTGACTGGAGGATCAGTTCCATTTTCAACCTTGCCATCAAATTTGTTATGACAATCACAGTCACTTTCTCTGCAGTAACTATGCCATCCAATGCAATCTGGTTCCCAGTGCTAAAATATTGAAAGGCTAAAACACTATTAAAACATACAAATATCAGTTTTATTCCAGTTCCAAATGGGCAATAGTTCCAGAGCTTGATCTTAAACATTCAGTGCGTAGAATAATCCTCATTTTATAAGGTTTCCCTCTAGGTTTTTTCGTATTCTTGCAAAACCACTGAATCCTTAGATTTTCCAGCTAAAATTGACTTTATAGCCAAATGTATTTTACAAGGCCAATTATTCAATAAATATATTCAGGATATACTCAGTTTTTGCCTCTTTTTCTACTAAAGTAGCATAGCATTGGGGATAGTACTAGATGGGCTTTAAATGCATTTTCAGGCTCTCATATCAAATATATAAAGATCATTTCAATACATCCATCATCCTGGGAGACTACCCAGAGCTCAGTTCCTGCAAAAGAGTTGGTTTGTGTATCTTATTATTATTTAATGTCTATGGAAGGAATGATCAGTTGCTTTTCTGTGATAAGCAAATCAATTAATTTGATGTTCATATTGTGGACTGTATTCCTTAGTCTTATACTAGTAGCCTGTTCTGAAATTATTCCAGTCTAAGTTCACCTTGAGCATGGGTAACCAGCATCTTATACACTGTTCCAGGGAATGTCCAGCAAGTGACTTGTACAATGCCATTAGTGTGTTGCTGTTGACAAGGACCATTGTAAGTGGAAAGCTGGGGGAGCTGGGGAGAGCGAGGGAGATGGGTGAAGAAGAGTAAAAGCAACCAGGAAGTAACATTTTTCATTTCCTCTGTCTTGAGAAAAATCACACTTGGAAGCAAGAACATTTTGCGCTTCAGGTATTTCACACAGCTCATTGCTTCTGACTTCAAGGTAGTCACTTGATCCCAAAGTCATTGGTTAAGACTGCTCAGTGGTTTAATTTAGCCATTCTCTTTTCTCTTGCTTACTTTTTTGATGATGAACCATGGTGTTAAGTTCTCTCTGGGAAAGCATGCTGCTTCCATATGGTCTGGGATTTCTGTAGTGGGGTGCATCCAGGACACAGTCTGTCATGACATGCTGTTTTTTCTGAGGAATCTCTACTGGCAAAGACACAGAGCGATGCCAAATTCAAACCACCTGGCCCTAAGGCTAATTGAGTTTTTCCTGGGAGGGTAGAATAATCATTTTGAAGTACCTATCTGAAATTATGTTACCACTGAGAGGGAATGGGGAAGATTGGCCTGTCACTGCAGAACTTAAATGCATCTATGAAGATGTATTCAAGATGGAAGTTTACAATTAGTTAGGGGAACTTGTTTGAGCTCAGAATTGAAAAGCAACTTACCTGTGCTAGCATTAGCACTTGCCACAGAAGCAGAGTTCCCTCAGAATCTAAAATGCTAGTAGTTTTCATTCTGGAAAAGAACAAAAGCCTTTTGCTTAAGTATTGCTTCATTGCTAACTACCGGGTTAGACCCCATTTACATGTCTTAGCTTGAAGTCCTCCACAGAATTAACATGAGCTGATTTTATTTTCAGTTTTGTAGTTGTGCCGCTCATGCTAAGCCCTGGGAACTTCATTAAGATCTATGTCTATTTCTGTGTGCTGGAAGGATTATGTGTGACTTCAGTTCATAGCTCATTTCCTAGGGCAGGACTTCTGATTTGGTTTCTGTTGCCTTGACTCTTGTTCTGGAGCTGGTTCTGGAGCTGAATGGCTCTGTTTGGTGCCATAAACTTGCTTTCATACAAAATACCTAAAAGCAGCAAAGTTATGTTACATATGTTTTCACATCCCATGCATCCTTAGTAGATTTTCCATAAGCTTGCTGCTGTGGAATCTATCTATTTTACAGCCTCATTCCTTCCTGTTTTGCATGTGACTGTTCCTTCATGTTTTGCATTGGGCGGTTACTCTGTTTTAGTCACAGATGAGAACAGGGGTGGTTGTGTGTTAAAGTGGGGTGCTAATGTGATATTGATATTCAAACATATTCCACATATTCCAGAATTATGTATGCAGACTAATATAGCTTTCTTTAAGTAACCTCTACTTTTTAGTAAACTTTGCCGCAGTTCAAATGACATCTCAGTTACATACTCTTGTATTAATTGTGGTGTTTAATCTGAAAACATCAAAACACTAGTCTGCTGTTTAGTTACTTGGGCAATATGAAATTAGAATTACTTGTTTGGAAAAGATGTGACTGGGAGAGATGGGTGAGGTAGGTTTGTGGTTTGTGGTGAACCAGACGAGGTGCTCTGTGTAGGAGTAGGTATTAGATCTAAGACTTTTCTTGTATTTTGAAAAGTAGTGGAGGTAAAGCTCTAGAAAAGATAATACCTTAGAAAACCTCGTCTTCATAAATTATTGATATCTGCTGAAAGAAATCAACATCACACTGTCTATTGATGGAGAGTGCTAACTATGCCCACAACTATTCTTAGCAAAAAAATCATGGCCCATGTTACTTTTTCAGAATTGTATAGCAGATCTTTATTATTTTTATTTTAATATGGGATCTATAGTTGTATGCACCTGTATCCTGCCTATTGTATCAGCTTCTAGTTGAGTGATGGAAAGGATTTGTGTGCATTTCTGGTCTGCGTGCATATGGAGGGTAGTTTTAAAGAAATACAGACTTATATGTGCTTTTGCATAAATATTTTTTTGTAATTTGGCAAAAATTGCTGAAAGCTCCAACAAACACTGATCTACTGTATTTTGTTCCAATTTCATTTTATGACCACTTTTTCTCTCTAGAAAAGGAAAGTAATTATTTTTTAAGCCTGTTCAAAGCTTAACTGTATGATTGATACCTTGTATGCAAGATTACTTTGATGATGATGTTTAGTGTAAAACAGTGATCATTTGAGCAAGGCACTAAGAAAGGAGGCAAATGGAGGGAAGTGAAAGAAGACTGATCAGATTAAAGGGATGACTAATAAATTCTGTTTCCATCTAGACTTTACAAAAAAAACCCAACCAAAACAAAGGGAAAGATGGTGCCAGGCAGAAAACTACATTCCAATATTTAATTATTTTTAAATTTTATGCTATCAGATCCAAGGTTGCTTGCTGATACTTAAAAAAAAAAAAAAAAAAAAGTTGTTTATGTTCCTGGAAATACAGTAACAAATAAAGCACACCTTTTTGTAGAACTTTAAACTGTTCTATGCAGGACAGATTGTTCAGCACCAAAATTATCCACAGTGTGATACAAACAGCACTAAACACAATGAGCTGTGGAAGCTCACAAGCTGATTGTATTTAGCTGTGACTTCATCCTTTAATAACTTTTCCACATGATTCTTCAGTTGAAAGGGTTTTGTTCTGTTTTGTGTCTCTGTTGTTGTTGTTTATCATTACTATTTTTTTTTTTACCAACATGAAGTGACACAGTACAATGCCTTAGTGAGTCAGGTTCAGTGCTTGTATGTAATCAGTTCTGTTGCCTTTTTTTGGATATGACTTCTTCTGTTTATACAAATAGAAAAAGAGTTGCTAAGTTTGTGAAGCAACAAGAAATGACTGTGATTAAAAAAAAATCTATTTCTTTCAAACAATTTCTCACCTTCCTCGTTCAGTTTATTTCAGTCCTCAAAATAGCCAGTTTTATGCATTCTATATGATCTTTAAATATTAGAAGGTGGCATATTCAGGTACTCCCCTGCTTTGTTAGTTTACTAAAGTCCAGATTGCTGCCCTTTAGCTTACTCCCACAGTAACATGGGAGTAATAGAAATATATATTAATGATTAAAACACATGGTAAAATCACTGAGAGAAGATAGTCTATATTTGAAAATAACTGTGAAAAAAGGTGTTTAGCTGCTATTTTTTACACATGGTTTAGTTTTATGTCTTAAATTAGAATTAAAATCTCCTTCGTATAAATTGCTATTTTTAAAAGAAATGCATGGACATCTCAGTTTCCTGAATATTTGCTCTGAGTATTAACACAAATATATTTGTACATGAATGTTAAGCAGAGAAATGAAAGGTGTATGATTAATAACAATATGCAAATTTGAAACTAATTTATTGGTGTTACACAAAGGGCAAACTGGGATAGTGTTTGGCCAAATATGTTTACATACTTCATATTTGCATGCATTTAATGAACATGCAGTGTGAAATCACCCATCTTTGCATAAAAACTGGATGAGCATTTTTTTAAAGAACAAATTGCTTGAATTTCAAAGCCTCAATGGTTGAGCTAGCTTTCCTGCATGTCCTGTACTCTGCTGGGGAAGATGGCAGTAGATCCATCCATGTTCCCCAATACATTATCTACTTGTGCTGCCAGTAACAATGTCAGCTCAGTATATATCCCTCTGTCCCTCCTTTTCAGTGCTGAGTTGTAAAACCTCAGAGTTCTAATTAACTCTAGACGCTGGGAGGAATTGTTTCCCCTGACAATGTACTGTTTTGCACTTTATTAGGAATGCTATGAAAAGTTACATTCTGTTGATTCCATGACTGAATTTTACAAATGCTGGGCTTTTTGTCTCACACTCTGCAAAGCTAAAAAAGACTTATAATAAATTATTTTCCCTTGATTAAAAAGTTAGACTTCCATTTTTATCTTTGGTGGAAAATAAATCCTCTTGGTGTCTTAATTTGGAATGAAATATATGAAGAGTATACAAAAATACATTTCCTCAATTAGTTATTTCCTTTAAGTTTTTTTGAAGAAGGGTTACAACTTGACTGAGATCCCTTCCATCTGCCACAATATGCTTGTTTTTATTTTGACTTCCCATTGCTGTCTTATCAAATATCACATGAATCATTATCATTTGTTTGCCATCCCTTTCTTTTGTTTTGTTTCTCTTCCTTCAAATGATTAAAACATCAACTTGAATGAAAGGTTAGAAGTACACTGTGATTCACATTTGCCCAGTCTTATTAAAACAAATAAACCAACCAGTTATATAATTTTAATGTGCTTGAGTTATGGCATGCAGATCCTTTTATCAGCTCTGGGCTAAAGAGGTTGTGTGCATTCGGGCATGCACGTACAACTGTTCTTTGAAAGGGAGAAACCTCATTAAGATTACAGGTGCCTGAAAATAACTTCCGAGAAAATAGCTACCATTTTCAATAAAGCTACTTCCTAACAGGAAATGCAATTTATTATGTTACTTAGCACAAATGAGCAGCTTGGCTTTGATTTAGATATGAGTAGCCCTGTTTAAGGTCACAATTTAGCCCCATTTAAGGTTATTTCTTTTAAACTGAAGTTAACAGTTTTTAATGGTTGGAGAGTCTGGCAACAGTATACTCAATTCCAGTATGAAGCATCTGCTGCCTTTAGCACATGGGCTAGTCCTGGGGATTTTGTTTTGCAACATGTGATTTTAGAAGACCCTAAGCTCAGTCACTAGCCATAGAGATGGGGTTCAAATTGATTTTTACAAGTGAAGAACCTTATATTTCCATTAAATACATATGCATGTATAGGATTTTTCTGGTTGCTGTTGTTGGTTTTTTATTATTTGTGCTAATATCGTCCTTAGAGGATTCAGCTAGCACTGCTATTTTCCTAAGGGCAAGAAAAAAGCCTGAAAAACCATGAGAACATGAAATCTCTATTACCTACAAGGGAAAGAAACAGAAGGTTTGAAAGCGAGAACAGAAAAACGGGAAAAAAACCTCCTAATATCTCAGAACATTTCAGAGCCATATTTGGGAATAAAGTTCCTGTCTTCACAACAAGAGACATTAACCTTTGTTCTTTGAAAGTACATTCAAATATCCTTAAGACCCATTTTGAGTGAAAATTGACTTCTATCACTGGCCTTGTGCATATTTGACAAAAATATGTTAACTGAAGTTAGAGCTTCTAGAAACTAAAACCGTGGCTACTTTGATGTAAGGGTTCTTGGGTCTCCTAACTTTCCAAAGCTCATAATGAGATTTCATATCTTGTCATTCATTTTCTGAGCAACCTGTGAAAAGCAGGAGAGTGGTCCTTGGTGATCTTTAAGGTCCCTTCCGATCAAACCATTCCATGATTCTGTGATTTTCCTTCTCACAAATTATTTTGTCCTTTTCTTCTTAACAGGGACTCTGGGGCTTTTTCTTATCAGCTCTCTGTGTCAAGCTGCTGTACCTTTCTGTCTGTTTGGTCACTTGCTTGGTTATTTTCAGCTCCTAACTATAGAAAACCCTATCCTTTTCCTAAGGAGAATTTACTTCAGTAGGTTTTTGTAAGATAGCAATTATCTGAACTCAGATGTGACAGCACACCTTGGACATTGATTTGCAGATTTTCATAAACTAAACACTGCAGTATTATAGTCATGATGATCACTGTTATTACATTTATTTTTAAAGTAACTCTGAGAATAAAAACTAGAATAAGATTTTTTGGATGGCAAACAACCCCACTGGGGCTTGCACCGAGTGGCAAAAATATCCACATTACCATCTAATAGATGACTTACTTAGTTTGCAGCTGAATACAAAACCTAGCATTTCATTGTACATTTTTGTCAGTTTACGAGGTTGCATATTAATAGAAATAATATTTGAGTGGGTTTGTGTTTTTACTTCTGAAAATGCTGAGCCCATAGTGATACTTACTGCAAGCTGCCCACAGAACACTAAAGTGAATCATTACCCAGATGACATCTCTGTGGGAATGGATTTCAAGGCATATGATTTGTTTCAACATTGCAAACTTTTATGTCAGTTCCATTTGTTTGTTTTTTATAACATTTGTGACCTTTTAACTATTTGGGCATGTTCATTCAAAATCCTCAAAATGAATCTTCATTAAAAAGAGATGATCTAAAAAAATACTCCCTCACTCTGGATAGAATTTCTGTCATATCAATCCACAGACAAAACCAAATGATGTTTAGGAGTAGTGGCATTTTCAGTTTGAGTTACTAGCATGAGCTTCTGTGATCTTGCTGAACACTGCCATTTGCAAAAGAGCAATTAAAACAGATGACAATCTGCTAATCACACACAGTTCTATTTAGAAATCTAGCAGTATTTTCCCAGTTTGTGTTTTTGCTTGACTTCCTTAGAGTAAAAGCAAGTTTTATGTACTTGTGTTGTATATAACAGTATGGAAATTTGGGAAACCTCACTGCAGATCAACAGTTTTCAGTCAGCTAAAAATATACCCCAGGGTTGTAAACATCCCTAGTGAAAGCTGTGTGTGTGTGCGTTTGTGTAGTATATGTTTGTATGCATGTGTTTGTGTGGCTGAAAGATTCCATATTTGTTTTACATAAAATTGGTTTTATGCAGATAGACAAATTCTGCATTTGTTAACAGAAGAAAGTAATGCAACAGGCCTGCATAGCTGATAAATTAAAGCTGATTGGGAGGCAGAAGGCACAGGCATGCTCAGGATTTAGGATTTAGAAGTAGTGGCATTCTCACATTGCCTTACAAAGGACGAGCTGGCTCGATTTGCTGGGCACTTTCTTGATTTGTAGGTTTTGTCTGTGATTTTAACCTTCAAATCATTAAAGCCTATCAGTGGTATTTAGATAGGAGCTCCACTTGTATTCAGATAGGAGCTCTGGCTACCCCTAGAGGTGAAGTGATTCTGGTGGATTTGATAACACTGAGAAGTTCCTATCATTTGGAAAGGACCTCAGAACATTAAGAATAGGGAGACAAATGGATAGTAACAAGGTAGTAGGAGTCACCAATGGAAAGAGACAGCAGTCAAATATAGGGATTGTATTTGGTCATCACTTTGTGATGTGAGGTCATCATTCCTCTGCAGAGCTGTGAGGTTTTCTTAGCACAGTTTGAAGTCTTTGAATTTCTGAAGTGCATGGCTATTCACCATTGCTCATTCTTCATGAGCGGATACATGAACTTCTCAGCCACGGTGCTGTGACCACTTCCCTGCAGAGCCTGCAGTTCCTGCAGTTCCCAGTCACCCTCTGGGTGAAGAACCTTTTTCTGATATCCAACCTAAGCCTCCCCTGACTTGGCTTTATGCTGTTTACAAATCCTGTCACTGGTCATGAGAGTGAAGAGATCAGCTTCTGCCCCTCCACTTTGCTATGTGAGGAAATTGAAGATTGCAGCAAGGTCTCCCCTCAGTCTCCTCCAGGCTGAACAGACCGAATGACCTCAGCTGTTCCTCATACAGCTTCTCCCCCAGACCCTTCGCCATCTTCATTTTCCTCCTTTGGATGCTCTCTGATAGTTTAATATCTTTTTTATATTGAGGTGTCCAAACCTGCCCCCAGCACTGGAGGTGAGGCTGCCCCAGCTCAGAGCAGAGCAGGACAATCCCCTCCCTTGCCTGGCTGTGATGCTGTGCCTGATGTCCCCCAGGACAGGGCTGGCCCTCCTGGCTGCCAGGGCACTGCTGACCCGTGTTCAACTTGCCAGGGACCAGGACCACGAGGTCCCTTTCCATGGCACTGCTCTCCAGCCTATTGTTCTCTAGACTGTGCACACCATCAAGATTTCTCCATCCCAGGTGCTGAATCCAGTACTTGTCCTTGTTAAACGTCGTATGGTTTGCCTGCTCACCTCTCTCAGTTGTCCAGGTATCTTCCAGGTACCTCTGCAGGGCCTCTCTGCCCTCCAGGGAGTCAGTGACTCCTCCCAGTTTCGTGTCGTTGGCAAACTTACTTAGTATTCCTTCGAGTTCTGTAGCAAGCTGTTAATGAAGATGTTGAAGAGAACTTATATACATAAACAGGTATCTTACTGTGTAAGGAAGATGCTTTGTTGAGCTGCCCGTTTCTATTCTTATTCATTGTCTGTGGGTACAGAATACAGGATCTGATAAGTGTCTTCTTTTATAAGTGAAAAACCTCCTATTGATTTCACTGCCAGGGTAGATCCTTAAGCAGTGTAAAATAGGGCTGACTTTTGAAACTGTACCGCTGTTCTTCTTTTGGTGGCTGCTACAAGGATTCCGCTTCCTGCAGCTGTATTTTTAATTGAGAATTAGTTTAAATACATATTTTATTTTAAAAGGTAAATGGAGACCTAGTATAATAAGTTACTGACTGCAGGTTATCAGAATGTTAAGGCATGGGAATTATACATAGCACTCATTAGCAAGTGTACATTCAGGATAGCCAAAGTGCTGGTATATATGCAGAGTAATACTCCTACAGAGGTATCTAGACAGCTTTAGTGCTCTAAATGTTTATTGTGTTTATTCAATATGTTTGCGAGAATCATATGGAAATGTAGTCAGTAGTAGCACTAGTTATCCTGTACTTAATGAAGGTTTTCTTTGGAGATGGTGTTCCAGGCCTTCAGTTTTACCTAACTCAATTTCAGAGGCTCCTTCTTTCACTCCTGAATTCCCATAAGCATTTTGGTTGGTTTTCATGAATCAAATAATAATAAAAAAGTCTTTAAGTTAAGGCCTTATTCAATTCCTTTTTATTTCTCTTCAGTGCAAAAAAAAGAGCGTTAAGAGCAAAGGGGATGGAAATGATTCTGAGAGGAAGCACTTTTATGTAGTGGGAAAGTTATCATGTACTCTGCCCAAAAAAAAAAAAAAAAAAAAAAAAAGCAAAAAGTGAGGAACATAAAAAAGTAGGGAAAGTGGTGCAGCAGAGTGATTCTACAACCTTCCACTTTCCCCAGCAGTTCTGATGGAACTGGAAAGGGGTGTGAAAAAGGTTTTACAGCTGTGTGGTGTGTACTTTTGTCCGCTTTCAGGTTAAATTTTCTTTCTCAACAATTACAGTAAGTTCATGGAGGTGATGCCACATCTTTCAATGATAACCAAGAATTTCAAAAATTTCAGCATTCATTTGCACAGGTTTATATCACTCAATTGTTTGTTGTATATCTAATTTTTATTGTATAGCTAATAAAAAATTCTATAGACTGATTTAAATAAAAATGTTAGACTAAGAAAGCCAAAACAGAAACAAAAACTTCTGAAATTTTAGAAATATTTGCTGAATTTACTTAGATTTAAATAAGAAATTCATGCAAACTTTAAGAGCTGAGATATAGCTTGTAGTTGCAAATGCTTATATTCTAAAATATGTAATGTTTAGTAATTATGCACTGGGGAGGATTAATTGCTTCATAATGTGCTTTATGCACGTGGGGGCAATGCTTTGTACCCTGCAGGTCAGAAAGCTAAGAAGCTTTACTGTCTGTTTTCTGTTTTTTAAAAAATAGTCTTTATATTGCTATCAAAATAGGTGTATATAAGATGTTCATGTCCCAAGTGAAGAAAAAATTGCCTTGTACTTACAAATTAGGTGAAAATATGTTGTGGCAGTGTTTTCTCTTCAAATTTTTCTAGATCAACAGTTACTGGCTAGGTGAACCTTAGTGTTTCTCATGCTCTCTCACATATCTCACTTAAATATATGCTCCTCACTTGGGTGGAAAAAATGTTGTGAGAAACGTGCTTACATCTTTAACATAGTAATTGTTCAGTTAATCTCATTTATGGGGGGAAGGAGGCTATACTTCACTGATACCGTTTAAATATCCTATACTGAGTTCTATATAAATAGCTACAAATGTGCACAATGGTTACATTACATGGTATATTTAACAACACAGCTAAATCAGAAAGTATGAGCTATGCCTTTAGTAATGAGAGTACTAACAATTGCATGCAAGAAGATTTTTTTGCTCTGCAACCATGAAGGAAATAATTGCTGTTCAGCACTATTCAGTTACGTTTGCATATCAGTAAAAACACATGCATAGAGACTCCACCTACATTCCTAGTGCCCTAGCACTGATATGAGTCCAGCATACATTAAAGCTTTAGAAGTTGTTACAGTTTTTACAACTTGCAAAATGTGCGTAATTTTCAACAGAGTTAGTTTGACCACTGACAGATGAAATTGCCAAGGTGACATTCCGGTTTTATGTTTTTCTTTCATTTTAGACGAAAAGTATCATAGTGGACATTTTACAGATGTGTTGCATGACTACTTCTGTTGAGGTTTTAAATCTTGTGGGGTTTTCCGTTTTGGTTCATTGAAGATATAAATATATAAAGCAAATGTTTCTCTTTCATATTTTAGATGGAAGACTTTATTTGAAAACTACTGTCATGTATTGAATTTTTCCTGCTGAAAATGAGTGTGCTACGGTAAAGAACATTGCAGTAAGACATTGGCTCATAAGGAGTTCTGTGGAAACAAAACGTTTTCAAACCAACTTCCTCAACTTCATTTATCAATGTTCTTCAAAAATGTAAAGAATTCTGCAAGAGTGTCCTCCTTTGGTTATCTCCTGTGGCTCAACCTGGAGATCTAGAGAATGTTTGTAAATGTACAGTAGCACTGTTCTCACAGCGAAAATCTGCATCTCTGCGCCGGGCTATTGTATCCGAAATTACAGGCGGTCAGAACAAGGCTGAGTATTCCCCTTTTCAAGGAATGCAGACACTCTCCTCCTCTGATGATTCTATATTTGAGCACATCCAATGATCCTTCCAGCGGTGTCCAAGTACACTTACAGACTGTTATACCATACCGAAACCAGCAAGACAGATCAGAGATGAACTTGTAGAGGGCATAAGAGGATTCTTATTTAAAAAAGAAAGGAAAAAAAAAAAGGTAAAAGAAGAAAAAATTGATACATTCAGTTTTCAAACTATGATCGTGGGTTTTCTTCTAAAGACATTTTTTCCACATGCTTTCCGAGAGACCAACACATATATGTTAGACTACATTAAGTGAAATGGAATTTTGTGTAAGTGAAAAGAAATGCTGAATGTAAACAAACTGTTTTACCATTCACAAAGTCTCTTTTCCTAAAATAAAATTTAAAAAATAAATAAAAATAATAGTAATTTCTCATTGTAAACTGGCAGGGGTTTATGAAATAAAAGACTTTGCTTCTTATCAAAATGTTGGTCACATGTACAGTATATAACACAAATCACACAAGGAAGGTATTATGTATGCAGTAGAAATCTAGAGTTTAGGAAATGAAACTTTTAGATAATATTGTTTTGTCACCCTGTTGGTCAGAAAGACACCTTTCTAGTTTTAACGCATGCAGGCATGTAAATATTTGTCCTGGAGTCACAGTATTACTGAATGAGATCATAAGCATCTGGTAACAAGTCAGAATTCTGTATCAGCCACTTTTATTTGTATATTGAGCCCTGGTTAGTGCCCTGACTAGTGCACTTCTAAGAGTGGACTGTGGCTGAGCAGCAAGTCAAAATGCCAGAAATATTTTTATATGTTAATGTCATATTACGTCAATGTTGCTAAAAAAAGAAAACCTAACAAACACTTGATGTATCAGTCCAATTCCACGTAGAACTGAGTGATACAGTTGAAGTCTATTGTCCCTCCCACCTTGTCTTAGGGATGGATGGTTATGTGTTACTTTCACTGTCTTTATGAAAGCTACAATATGTGTTTTCACCTTTGTGCTGATAACTGGAAGTAAGCTGCAAAACACTGCTTATTACATTTCTAAAAATTATGTTCTTTGCTTTGCGTACTTTTGGGTTACCCCTTTAAAGACTGATTTTGTGAATCAGTGCTATTACTGTAAGTTTTGTGATTATGCTTTCTTCATCTAATGTTTTATGCATATAAAATATTATTTATTACATGGAAACATATCAAAACCTTAAATGTCTAAGATGCCTAACTTAAAGCAAATATTTCTTTAAAAGTAGTTCTGATTGGATATTAATATTATTTTGTCCAAAAAAGAATCTAATGTTTTGTAAACTCTAGCACTGAGCTTCTATAGTTTGTAGGTCTTCCTTGCAATACTGGTACACATTTATTTTGTGCAGTTCATATTTACTCCACCACAATCCTTTTTTAACAATAGAAAGATGTATATACAAGTTCACATCACAGTAATTTTTTTAAAGAAATATTGAGCAATATTTTCATTAAATATTGTTGTCTAATACTTTGTAGTGATGTTATTTTCTAACCATGATTCTTTCATGATTGTCATAGTTGCTTAAACACACATGGGATTCTGTACTCCAGTTTTTTCATATGCAGTCTTTAAAGGGTTAACAGCTGTAAAGTTAGATGGACTTGTGGCAAGCTTTGAATCATTCATATCTGAAAGAGAATTAAAAGCCTACAACTGAAATATGTACTAGCATTTACCATTGCTCTGCTCCTTGCATAGAGTCACCTGTAAGTAGGTTTAGTAGTTTTACAGTATATTCTTTCAAGACCTTTGGGAATGCCTCAGTGTTTGGCTTGGTACATAAACAGAAGTGTTAAGGATTAAAGGGGAACCAATTTATGAGCTGGACATTTAGAAAGAAACTTGCTAAAAACAATGTAAATATTACAGAACATGAGATGTTACCGTAAGTTGAAGTTTTTTTGCCCCTCTTTAGTTTTACAGGTTTTGGGTTGGTATTTTGGTTTTGGTTTTTGAATTTTTTTTTTTTTTTTGCATAGATTATGAAGAAAAGTTGTCCTCATGTTATTGTTTATATGCTTTTGTAATCTTAAAGATATTAATGTCTAGTTGTTCTATATTATAACCACATTTGCGCTCTATGCAAGCCCTTGGAACAGAACATACTCATCTTCATGTAGGACCTATGAAAATTGTCTATTTTTATCTATATATTTAAAGTTTTCTAAAAATGAAAAAAGGTTATTACGAATTTTGTTGTACAAAATCTGTACAAAAATCTGTTTTTACATCATAATGCAAGAATTGGAAATTTTTCTATGGTAGCCTAGTTATTTGAGCCTGGTTTCAATGTGAGAACCACGTTTACTGTTATTGTATTTAATTTTCTTTTCTTTTCAACAATCTGCTAATAAAACTGTCTGAAATCTCCCTGTGACTTTATTTACAGTTCATCTTTATTAAATTTTCTGAAATGTATAACATCAGAGGAATATTTACTTTCTAATGGGAGGCATCTAAAAACAACATAAGTCAGCTGTTTGTAATGTGAGGAGAACAATGCTGAATGATTTTATT
This sequence comes from Acridotheres tristis, assembly GCA_037013685.1. Classification (NCBI taxonomy): domain Eukaryota; kingdom Metazoa; phylum Chordata; class Aves; order Passeriformes; family Sturnidae; genus Acridotheres; species Acridotheres tristis. Next base: position 63,969,471 of record CM072884.1, on the reverse strand, counting down.
TAACATGCAACTGCTTCTATCTCTAATATGAATTACTGTGGTGAAAAACATCATAAAAGCACACTCTGTGGTTATTGTTTAACAAGCATATTTTCCATTTTTTTTCTTGCCAGCTAAGCAAACTGCCCCCATCTACATGATTTATTTATGTGCATTTCTCAGTTTATGAAGCTGTTATTTGTACCTTTTTCCTTTATATTGTGATATTCCCATGATTCTTATTTCACAAAGCTTTGTGCTGAACAATGTAAAGTGGACACATTGATGGAACAAAACAATATTATTCCTCTAATGCTACAAAAATGCAGGAGTAATCCTGTCGGTTTTGTCTCGAGTCTCCATCACTTGATAAAAAACAAACCTCAAGTACTAAAACATTTAAACAGGCATTTGGAGAAAGAAATAGCTCTGGTTTAGCATATCTTTAGGTGGCATTGTGAGAAAAAAAAAAAAAGGGTGCTTTTTTTTCAAGGTCAAGATTGTTATTTAAGAGCAAATTTGGAACTAAGTTGGTTTTGCTTACAGAAAATTGAAAACTGAGAGAGGTATGACCGAGTTTGAGTATTCTCCCTTATTGTCCTGCTTTGCCTGGCCTTGGCTTGCCTTTGCTTCCCATCCTTTCTCTTCCCTTCGTTTCTGAGCCATTCTGAAGTGTTTCTGAACGCTTCTGCTTTCATTAGGGGGCAGACCTGTTTGGGACAGCAGAAGAGATTAGCTTTCTTGGATAAGCCCATTCCACTATTTCTGGATAGCCTGGGGACTGCAAGCATGAGGCTGACAGGCTTCCTGGGTTCCAGCAGCTTGTTGTTGCTGGCTGGCTGATTAAGATTTTGGTTATCTGTATGTAGGGTAATCACGATCTCCTTCTGCCTGCATTGAAATGTCCTGCATGTCTGAATTAGTAAGGATCCCAGATACACTGTAGCCAGCTCCCCTGCTATAAACTCTGGCATAGCTAAAGCAGGGTAAAAAGTAAACTCATTAATCTCAGTCCGGCTCATGCTGAAACCCAAATTATCTCTACAGTAACAGACTAGCAAGCTACCTCTGTGTTTTTAAGCATCCCGGGAAATAGTTTCTTTAAGCAGAAAGGAGCTATACTCTCATAAGTTCCACCCTACCTCCATTAATAAATAGCTGCTTCATCTGTGCAGGGTACCTGACATTTAACAGGTTTGAGGCTGGATAGGCTGAGATAGTCAGATATTGGTACTCCTTGTGACTTAAGTAAAACAAATATATGTCAAAGCTCAGATCAAAATCAAGAAAAGTTTGCTCTAAACATATCTTGCCCTAAACTTAGTAGTAGGTTATGATCAGATCCTGAAGAAATTTGGACTCAGCAACTAAACAGCTAAAGTTTTAGGAAAATCCTGTAGGAAGTGATAGACTCAAATGGGAATTGCTTTTTAAAATTTTTCGGGTATTTTTGCAGTGGAAAGAGATATAAGGTTGGGTTTTGATCTGAAAGGTAAACCTCTTATTTGTTGAAGGTTCTATACATTCTTGAAAATTGCTTCATTTGTTATGTGCTTACATGTTATTTGACGCAAGACTGCAATAAACAAAGACTGAGGCCAAGATTTTCAAGCGTGACTGCTGATTACAGATACTTCCAGTTTTACTGGCCAAACTTCAGACATTTTCAATGCCTTTCTTAAAAAAATATCCTAGCTCAATAGTTCTATGAAATTTATATCTTCAGTAGCTGCTGTCATCCATAGAATACTGAGGAATGTATTAGTGTGCCTTTGCTGAGCAGGAGCTCACCCTGATCAATGATGATGGTTCCACTATCAGCAGTATCACAGCATTTCAAGCTACAGCCTCCTGCTTAAAAAAGCTTCATTTTCAAAGAGAGAGGAAACAAGGAGTTTCTGGAAATCAAGCTCTTAAAAGGAATGAAGTTAGAAATAAAATCTAGACCGCCAGAGTACTTGGAAACTTTGTAAATGTTCACCTAAAATCCAAGTACTATGAAATACTAAGCAATTTGGGAGAATTTGTACATGATCTATGGAGAAACATGATTTCTTCATCTAGATTAGAGTAACAATGGGTGGCATAGTCCAGTGAATTGGCTAATTAATGCTCTAAATTTGATTCATAAAAACACAGGTTCATCTTGATGTATTAGCAAAAGGACAAGAAAACAGATCACCCAAACAACAACAACAAAAAAAACCCCACCAAAACCAAACAAATAAAAAAAGAAATAAAACAAAACTAAGAAACCCATGAAAAACCCCAGAACAAAACTTCCAATGGGATATAAAGGTGAAGAAGTCAAAATGAGAGGGGTGGAGCATTAGAACAGTTTTCACAGAGGAGTTTCAGGATCTCTATCTTTGGAGATTTTCAAACCTTAGGTGAGCTTGGCCCTGAGAAACCTGATCTAACTGTCTGCAGTTAAAAAAGATAAGACTGCTTGACCTTCAGAAGTCCCTTCCAAACTCAGTTTTTCGTGGTTCTAGAACCACAAGGCTTATTTGCATGATGCCCTTCTAGGCATAACACTTTCTACATCCAGATTAGCAAGGAGCAAAATTTTATCCTATAAATAGCAGTTGTCAAACCTAGAATAGAAATTGCTGGGATATATTTAAGGATTCACAGATTTTTGATCTTCCATATCAGGAGGCCAGAAGAATGAGCTGTACTAACAGCAAGATGTGAAAGAAGATACAGTAAGTGAATATAAAGAGGATTAAAATGGCACACATTTTAATACAGATATAATTAGTTTAAATAATAAGAATGGAAGCTGTAGCAAATTTGTCAAACAGTTCAAGATAAGTTTTCTAGCAATAAATAAATATAAGGCAAAGTGAATAAATAATATGTCTAAAAATATAAAGAAGAGTTGTTGGGGTTAAAGGAAGTAAGTGGATGTAGTTTTCTTGGATAAACTGGCCAGACCATCTTCGAGGAAATTGGAAATGATAAGCTGTAACAGATAGATCCTCCTTTTAAAATATACTTCCTGTATTCTTTTCCAAATAGTTTTCTTGAAATGAGTTCTGCAAGGCAACCAACTGTGTTGGAACTCTATAGATATTTACCATTCTGAGATAGAGAGGACTTTGAAGCAGTCAGTTTGGACTGTTGGCTTCTCTGTCAAGTAAGTGTTGTCAAGAAGATTGGGAGCCTGAGGTATGGAAAGGTTAAACTTGGCATTTTAAAACTGGAGAGACAAAAGGAGAGACTTTGGGCTTCAGTGACTGTGAAGTTGTATTATGGTACAAGCATACTTAACTAGGACTCAGTTCTGAAGGATTTTGTAATGTTTTTTATTTGGATGTGCTAATTATGGGGCAAATTGCAAAGCAGAGAGGGTGTGAAAACAAAAGTCTTGGTGAGGAAATCAGGGTAAAGGAATGAGGCTGCAACAGAATTTTGAATAGAACGTAGGGATGGCAGAAAATAGGAGATTTCAGCTGTCAAGATGGAAGTAAATAGTGATACAATAAGGAGAAACTGGATTCTAAAGATACTCTTTAGAAAGATGTGGCAAGATACAGATGCAGCAAACAAACTCATTTGGCAGGTTCCTGGGCAAGCAGACATCGTTTTCAATTCAATTCAGAGGCAACTAATAACCATTTGGCTTCTGTTCACTGTGACCAAACTGATGCTGCAGAATCTGGCTGTTCAGTGATGGGATGATATATTGGAAGCCAGAAATAAGTTTCTACATGGATCTCTTGAACAATCTGAACTCAATTTAACAATTGAAGAGGACAGAGATAAAGTATTACCTTCTTTGTGAGCTGATCAATAACAAGCACACCTCTGGGAAACAGATGCTTCAACAAATGCCAGTATTACCCTTGCAAGCCATTTCAGTGCTGGAAGCTGAACAAAGATACCTTACACAGAACTTACAGAAGCAGTAAATAATAATAATAATAATAATAATAATAATAATAATAATAATAATAATAATAATAATAATAATAATAATTGTTATTAATAGTAAAGAAGCTCTAATTCTTACTTTTTATGGGTAAAATCTTATCCTTTGTGCCTCCAACACAAACCTCTGCAACACTGCAAGTGTATCTGTGGCAAATATGTGTCTTATGGAAGATAAGACTCAAGTGATGAGTTAAAACAAAATCACAGCAAAAAGTTAAACTAAGCTATTGACAAACATGGAGGAAAAAAGGTAGTTTTTAGAGTACAAAATTAGCTCAATGATTTCAGGATTCAAAGTGTGAAAAAATAAATTCTAACAGCATCCACATGCTTAATTCAAAATTATCATTTTTGAAGTCTTCAATGCTTACTAAATGTTTCCATAACTCTCCTGAACACTCCTTGGGCACCGATGATGGCGTGCCAGTTCTCTTTTGAAGCACCTAGATGCCTAGCATGGGCATAACCTCTTTTTGGAGCCAAAACTTTGGTTCAACGAAGTGGTGCATTGAACATTTCACTATATCAGAAATCTCATTACATAACCTAGAAGAATAATTGAAAATAAGGAAACACACAACTGCCAATCCCAACTATTTCTACAGCTCCACAGCCCAAGAGTCCATCCACCCATATGCCCTACTGCTAGGTTGAACAACACATTCTTGTTGTATTTTTCCTCCTGTTACTTCTCCCCCACACATATCAAGCTGTAACTATTTAGTACTAGCCTTCTATTGATGAGAGGGAGTGCAAACCCACTGGGAATAAGAAGCAACCTTAATGGCACTCCCCATGCTCTCTCGAGAGAGTGTTCCCACCACTTGCCTTGACAAGTGGACAGGCCTGTTGTCCTGTAGCTCCTGTCTTTTAAAAGTGCATTAAAAGTACATCTACATGAGCAGTTTAATGTGTAAAAATGGGCCTCTGTAGGTTGAATTTGCCTTGCATTTGAGCTTCTGGTGTGTACTCGGGCTCCTAAAGCAGTTTATTCCCCTGGTGGAACTTAGTCCTGTGATAGGATATTGTCTGGATTCTGTCCCTTGCAACGTGCCCTCAGCAGCTGGTGCTCTGTACAAGCCTAGGACTGGCACCAGGAGAAACTTCATTGCTGGTAATGCCACGGTGCAACAGATTGCATCATGTCATAGTGTGGTCCTTCCCTCCTTGCATCACAGCAATCAGCAATGGAAACATGCTCCATGACTGGAACTGCTGCTCTCTGCAAGGCACCGTCTCCAAAAGGTCCCATAAACCCTGATGAGGTTCAGGTTTGAAGTGGAGCTGATAAATCAGAGCTGATATCTGGGGTTTTGGCTTGAGTGATGGTTTTAAATTGAGCGTGGGGGTACTGAGGAGACATCTTACACAGTTGCAAATGAATGGCATCAGGGATATTGTGTCTTGCTATACTAAATCTTCTTTTTGCAAACAATTTATGCTTAAATCAATTAGGTACTTAATGATTCATAAGGATATTGTTCTTTTCTGTTTATTTCCAAATGTTACTTGAGTGAAGACAGATTGTGATAATAACTAGTGCTTTTCCTTTTAGTTTACTGAGCCACTGTCAGCATTCGGAAAGATTATATTTGGGACTGTATAAGGAGTGTATTTTGTTGAGAGAACAACAGCAGGCACTTACCTTAGGACTCCTGCTAACCCTGGACCCTTCTATAAAACTTGCATGAGTAAATGAGTTGTACAATGCATTTTTCTAATAGTCGGCAGTTGTATATTTTATTCAAGTTTAAAAACACTTCAGCCTTTTAACAAATGCTGCATATTCATCTAAGAAGTGGCCATTAAAGAAAGTGCCACTATATCATTCCTTTGTATTTAATTTGGGGTAGAAAGAGAAAACTACTTTGAGCAAGGTTTATTTCTTTTCCAATTTAGGTAATTTCTTTTATTATCTAAGCTGGCCAAGTTCAATTTAAATCATTGTGTGAATTGTTGGTGAATTGTTGGTGAGATGCTTTTCTTTGAATTAGCAAGCATTTGGCCATGGCGAAAGAGCTTCTGGTGAACAAGAATATTAGTACCAGGGGACAGCTTGGAAAACAACAGTTTGGTTTTGTGCATCATGAACAGTTTGCAGTATTAAAAGTTATATTTTTCTTAAATATTGTTCCATTCAAGGTAAAATGGTTGCTTGCTTCCTTGATTTTCATTCCATTCTTCTATCGCGGCATGTAAGGAATTATATTTAACAGGAATGCAGATAAAAATCAAAGTGTTCAAGTTTCATCAGTGCTTCTCCATTATGCTTTCTCAACTCAATGACTTTTTTTTAGTGCTTTATTTTTTTTCCTAGCTGGTATAATTTCCAAAATACACATTAGAAAATTCTTATGCAGTTTTTCATATTTGATTAGGCTTTAGCAGTGCAGTAACCAGGGCAGATAGGACAATAACTAATTAGTCTGCAGGCCACAGAGAGTTCAACACAAGTATTTACTTGGCTGACAGAATATTTCTGTTAGCCTCCTTCTCAAAGGCAGAAAAGGAGCTAGCAAGGACTGTGGGAAGCACTTTGGCCACAACTGCTTCTATCTGCTATTTTCTCTGAGTCAGTGCTTTACCTGTTGACCCTCCACCGTCTGTGGTTCTTCTGCAGGTGTGCAATAGATCCAATACCCTCAAAGAGACAGAAGGTCAATGTGTACAAGCTTGTTTACATTTTATTCTTCCCCAATACACTGATTTTACTCAGCATTTGCAAAAGTGCTGTCCTTCATATAGTCAATAGAATAGAGTTTTCCAGGACATGGAAAGGGCTTATTACTTATGCAAGACAATCACCCTGAATGTACAGAGTAGGATGTCCCAGGATGTGGCACAGACTATACACCATAGCCTTCCTTTGATTTTGGAAAAACACAGCCAACTCTCCACTCAAACAACAAAAAAACATAACACACACACACAAACCCCAAAACAAAATGGATCAACCAAAAAACGTCTCAAGCAAAAAAACCCAAAAACTCAAAACTAACCAACGAAGCAAAGAGATTGAAATTATTTACAGTTCTGGGGGGTGCAGCATCTAGTGCGGGTCAGGCTCAGAAGATTTTGTGAACAGACAACTTTACTTTGAAGAATGAGAGAGAATGGCATAAAAAGATTCCTCTGTGCTGTTTGGACACAGAGTTCCTGAACTCTGGTGATTACATACAACTTACCAGTATCTTTTTTACTTTAGCATACAACCCATGCATGACTTCTCAGGCACAGCATATCACAAACCCCTCCTAACCTCCAGTCACATTCAAATTGCATTGCTTGAGCACAGATCCAGTCACCTGTACTCGCTGCCATTGTGAATGGTATTTTGTTATTTCAGTCTCTATTAGCTGCCTCTTTATTCAGATACTCACTGAAGATCTTGTCTGGGAGGGAAAAGTAAGAAAGATTCAGCTGTCTTTGAATATTCAGCTGTCTTTGAAACAAGTGTCTTCCACTGCAGCCAATTGGTCTGAGTCTCTTCATACTGGGTCGATACTGTTCCCAGTTCAGTGTGCTTCACTGGTACTTCCAAGGACTTTGCAAGAACAGTTAAGGGATCTTTCCATCTTAGGAAGGAATGAGGTGCTCCAATTTGAGACTTCTTTTCAGATATCCCTAGTTGTCCTTAAAATCAAGATCCTCCAGAGAATGAATTTCTGAATTGTGAAAGAAGATTTAAGTATTAAGATGAAGTTTCTTTGGGAAATGCCTATTTATTCTGAATTGCTCTTGAAAAAAAAATCTTAATTGCTAAAATTTATCCACCCTACTGCCATGAGATTTTTAAAAAATATCTAATGTTTATGTTTTCCCAATGTTTTCCTTTCTTTTCTTTTTTGTGTGTGTTTGCATTCAGAGACATATACTGAAGTCAGGATCCTATTTTGAACTCTTGAGATACTCCAGTGGGAGTAACAACCATATATCACTCTCCCACAAAAGGATGACAAATGCTGATAGGAAGGTGTCCATGGTTTTCTGTAGGGTGTAGATATTCCTACTTTTCCTTAAAGTGTGATTCCCTTTGAGTCCCAAGAACTGGGTAATGGCATGCAATTTGAGCCTACTGAATAGAAATCAAGCAGGTAGCATTTTTTTAAAATAGCTGTTGACATGTTCTGGCACTGAAGTGGTAGGAAGATTTAATAAACACATGTATACTTAGTTTTTCCAAGACATGCTTTGTTGTGTACTGGAATTTGAAACTGCATGGATATCTATTTAAAAATTCACTGGGCACTTGTAGTTCTGTTTAATCCCATGAAGTCCTTAGTTGCATCCTAAATGAGTTACATACCTCCTGAAATCTGCCCTTTAGAGGTGAAAGAATCTTGGACAATGGCCCTATTGTTAATCATTATTTCCAGTATAATGTAACAAATGTTCTAACCTTGAAAGGAGGCAGGGGAGTAAAACCCTAGCCTGCCTCCTTATCCTTTTTCCTTCCAGGTTTTATTCTTTTACAGCTGTAGCAGTACAAAGCAGCTACAACTAAGAATATGAATCACCGTTGCTATCGTCATTAACATAATGCCCGTGTGTAGATTTATCTGCAGACTTTCAGTTTGATAAACTGTTGGCATGTAAATATTTCCTTGAAGAAATTCCAGTCCAGCTGCTTTTGTTTACAAATCTATCAATGGTTAACACCATAGAATGTATTTTGCCAGTATCTGAATTATAATTACAACTTCTTTAATTGTGAATTCATTATAAAAGAGGAGGACAAAACTAAATAATAAATATTTTGCAGATTTTTGGAAGCATGCCAGCATGTTTGCCTGCATTAATTTTTGAAAATATGAGGACTTATGCTTGTAAATCTCTATTCTATTATTCTTTCTTATTATTTATTTGTACAGTTAATTGTGAAGAAACTCTTTCTGAATAATTATTTCATTGTACTTATTTTGTCTTCAGAGGTTCTTTTGCTCATTCCTTGTTTTTACTTCTTGACTTCTGCTTGATCATTCTATGGATTTAATTAAGAGTTGGCTTTGATACACCCGTCACAGTAACATCTAAACTGACCTGAATACTGAATATTTGCAGGTTTTAAAAAACAAAAAAAAATTGAGATACAGATCAAAGAAACTCTAGAATTTCACTTGGCAGCAGGTTATTGGCTTTGCTTGTTTCTGTTTTGACCAGTGATGCAGAGAGTCGTGCTTTGAATTTATTGAACTCTCAATGGTTTGTATAATTGTTTGTTACAACTTAATTACAATTCAGTACAATTTTCATGGATCAGCTCTGGAGGCAAACTATGAAATTTATTATCCCTAAATTAGGATAGCTAGAAGTTAAATTTGAGCTACATATTATAGACCTATTTATAGCCAATGGACAAAATCCACACCTCAAAATAATAAATCATTTGTTATCAGCCCTTGGGTGCCTCTTTTAGGATTAGATGAATCGCTTGTGAAGGTACCTATTTGTCTTTATTAGTCGACAAAAGGGTGCATTTTAGCCAACAGCTATGGCAGGAGATGAGGTTTGCCTGGGAATTGCTGTAAGAGCTATTGGGAAGCACTTTGGTTTCACTAGCTAGGTCCCACCAAACTTTTTCCAGGATTTCATATCGTTTGCATGTGTATCCTTCCAATTAGTTAATGAGCCTTCTAGTGACACCAGTAAGAGGATCCACCATATTTGTATATGCCTTGTTGTGTTCCTCATTTTGCTTATGATAATCAAATAAGTTTGCACGTATCTGCTGTGCAGAATCTGAAGGGCACGGTTGTGGGGATAAGAATGCAACAACACCTGGCTTTTTTTTAGGTTTCTTCGAAGACTTTGAGGTAGTTGAGAGAATTCATAGTGGATTTTTAATTCTTTTATTGCCTTAATTGCATTTTTAAAAAGTTAAACATTTTGAGATGTAAAAAGAAATGAATGCAAATAAAGAATTGTATAATAATACACTATTTTTGTCATGGTTTTTCATTTTCCCTGCTAAAAGTAAAGCCGTGTTTTACAACAATGTTATGTAGAAGTCAGAGATAACTTTGGAAAGCGATCTCCTGTTCATGCACACCTGGTAAATCAGTCTTCCCAATAAAATACCCTGTAGTTATGCAGAAATTATTTTGAATATTCTGTAGGAAAATCACATTTTCTCAACTTAATTCTGTAAATTTAAGTGGCTGTGATTTTTCTTTGAGACTAGGAAATGCATCCTTTACTTCTTTAACTGTACGGTTAATTTTGTCATCTTCTTTCTGAAAATGCTTTCTTAAGTACCTATACTGTGGTAGAGTCTCATGGCAATCATGAACTTTTTATTTCTTGAATTTCTTTCATATTTGAAGCATGTGCAAGGCTATAGAAACATGTACAAGGCTACTTGATTGTCTTCATAGGAGGAGATTCTCTCAGGAATGAGTAATAACAACAAAAGAAAAATTTTCTATTTCAGAGAGAAGCAGACGGACAGACTTACAACTACCTTTATATCCAATGATTGTTTTTTCAGTTTGTGCATGCTGTCTATACACAAGATAGATGCTCATTCTTACAGTTTCAGTGTATCAAGGAGTGTAGGTTAGACCTCTTCTAGACTTATAAGTCATATGGCAGCTTAGAGGCTCTTGAAACCAGATATCCATCTCCCCTCCCTGCTTCAAGGTGCTGTTTTAATGGTACCACTCACCATAAAATTATCTTAGACCATTTTACTGGATTAAAACATATTATTTGTATTTCTTTCAAAAGTAATGAGATGCTACTTTTAGTTACTGCTTTATGGAATCAATGGTGAGTGTATAGTCTTTTAATTTTGTTGCTGTTTATTTAAGATAAAGTTCTCAAGGTTTGATTATTAGAAATAATACTTAGAGATTAACTCTGTTCAGGTATAATATTGATTAACTCTATCATTCATGAAACCACTAGAAAATATTTAGCTATATAATTCATTGACTTTCCACATAATCAGCCTGTGAATTATATGACTAAACTTGATGGGCTGACAGTGTGAATGATAAATTCATTTGATAGAGTATTTTTTATGTATTTTATCTTTCTCTGGTACATTATCAAAAATGAAACTTTGTCCATTACATTTAGAATATCTGTTGTAAGTAGTTGCCATCTAGTGCCAGCACTCATTGCTATTCACAGGTAATGGTGCAATACTTAAACTTTGGAAGGCAATATGTTTCTCTCAATTTGTAATGGAGTGAGGTAATGTCATGTCCGTAATGGGAAGTAAATAACATGCTTTGACATGAATGGACACTTCAGGCAATCATTAAAATAACTGAGTGTGGTGGAGAGTTAGAAAGATGGAGATTAGGAGAGCTGCATGTTCATTCATTGACATCTCCAACGCTGTGGTGTACTGAATGCATGATACTCATGATCTGGTAGTGAATCCATCTGATGGGAAAGGAAATGATTCTTCTGTTCTTCTCATAAAATGTAAGCTCCTCCAGGGGAATATATCATAAATAAGAAAAACTTTGCAAATTCTTATCCCCAACTTAGAGATTCGTTCTGAACTCTAACATGACATTATGTCATTGGGAAAGTGGATTTATGCTGTTGTCTCTCCACAAGCCTTTCAAATTTTTCAGTTTACAAATAAGTTGAAAGTGGAAGCTTTCTTGCTAGTTTGGCCAGATATGTGAGAGCTCAGCAGGATTTATTTTCAAACAAAATACTGCAATAAGATTTTACTGAAGTGTTCCGTAAGTGATGTGTGACTTCTAAAAGATTTTCCAGCAGAACCACAAGCAGTAATCCTTTTGTATTTTTTTTTAAATGACTATGAAAGAAGAGATGACATTTGAGGAAAGCAAAGGTCAAATTGGAACAGTACCTTTAACATCATCCGAATGTTAAATATAACCTGTACAGCTGAGTACAGGCAAGGTCTTCCCAAATGAGTGTATTAGTGTCTTCTCTTTATAGTTTTTCATTTCAGTAAATAATGAAAAGGTGAAAATTAAAGATTTTTTTTTTTGTCCATGTGCCTGTGGTTTCATCCATTGGATTAATTTATCGCACTGTGTCTTCACACCTCTCTTTTAGTAAAATAAATTTTAGTTCCTCCCTCTGCTGCAATCTTGTTTCAAGGTCCCAAAACCTGAAGCATTGGGTAAAGGTGGGCTTTTTCAGTTCACTTTTAAGAAATCACAAAAAACTGTGACTTGCAGATTAGCTGAAATTCTTTTGTTTGTTTCTAGAAAATTAGATAATTGATCTGCATACAAAAACTCAGCTACAGATCCTTGTAGAGCTTTTGGCTGAATTCTAGAATCAGTTTTATCTATAACTTGTAGCCCTGATACACCCTCCTAAAGAAAGTAAAGCCACCAGATAACAAAGGGATTTTTCACTACTCCTTCACTATCTCCTTTAAGATTTTATTCCCAGGCTTCAGCCCTCTGTCTTCTGTGTGTGTGAAAGGAGCTATGTGTGAATACTTCTGATTGCATTGTGAGATTACAGACGATTAAAAAAAGAGTGTAGTAGGAAGTGAGATTTACCTTTTGACTTCCATCTTTTCCATCTGCTATAATACTCTCTCACACACACATACACACACATGCACATGCACACACACTTTAGTTTCCAAGCACAAAGTGGTTTTGGTGGTGAAAATGAGTGAAACTGATCTTGCCAAGAATAATCGCTCTCCACCTCCCTTTCCTTTTCACAAGCCTGTCTAAACCCTGAGCTGACACTGAAGGTGATGCCCACAACTTCCATTCCAAGTCCTGATTCGGCAGACTTACAACTAAATTCTGTTTATTTTCAGAGATGAAGAAACAAATTTATACTAGAGACCAAAGTCATGCTGTTCCTTACCTACTTTCTGAGGGGAGGAAGAAAACTTAAAAGACTTCTGTTGCTTGTGCAGTATATTTCAGCCAAGGAGTAATTTTATGTTCTAGAGTGTGCAGAGGACCCAAAAGATATTGGCTGGAAAAAACACGTAATTTATTTGTCAAGTGTCTTTAAAACCATGCAGTGCTACTGCTCGCCACACTACAGCTTAGAGCACTTCCTGTGCGTTGTCACCTCTTCCCAGTTCTCTCTCCTATAAAGGTTGCAACATTGAGTCTAATTAGCTTTCTCTTTTATTCTTCACTCATCCAATCTCCCCCATACTCCAATCCTTGTCCCATTTAAAATTTCTTGGTAAACCATTCTTCTCCAGGTACTTTGGATCTACTATACATTTCTTGTATTACCAAAAAAACCCAAAGAAATGAGTTATTTGTCTGGTAGAAATTGCCTTTGAAAAGTCATGATTTTTGATTTTTAGATGTTTAGATTATCTTGCTTCTTCATAAAACCAACCCCGACCTTGCAAAATTGTTCAAACCACTAGGCTCTCAAACATTGTCTTAAACAAATAAGTAAACAAAAAGTTTCGAGTCGCTACCTATTATTTTCGAGGCAGAATGGATTTGCCATGAACACTGTCATGTTGTGCAAAGTCTACATTTTCTTACAAGAAGGCAGGTAAGCCAGCTATGACAGATCACTAAACATATTTTGGCATTAAGGTGGCTACTTACAAGACTCATATATCCCACATCCGCGATTAATTTTCTTTGGTACATTTTAAATCAATTCATGGATACAGTAATTACACTACACTCAAGCCATGCCAATCTATCACTGCTCTGAATCAATATGGTAGATGTTTTTCAACTATTTATAAATAACAATGCTCATATATGCCAAACATCTTATAAAAGTAACAGTTAGTTAGAATAAAGAGCTTATTTGTTCTCGTATTGATGTAACTCCTTGTCATGCTTTGTAGGGTTGCCATGTATATGTATTTTTTAAAACTCAAGATTGTGTTTAACTTTTTGTTTGGAGTGGAGTTTTCCTTACTTGCCTGATTTCACTTTCCACTGTGAGATACAGGTAAGTATGTACATGTTTAAATGTACAAGTGAATACTTCTACAGATACAAATTGAAACTCTGTACTTTTCACTGGAAATTAATTAAAGGAGACTCCCTAGAAAATGCTATACAAATTGTTATCTAAAACCATTATTTTTCCATTAAGATTGTGTCTAGAATAAAGGTATGAGGTTAGAGCAAGGAAAAATGTTAAGGAAATAGTGGTCAATCTAAGTTTTCTCAACCACTTTAAAAATTAGTTTTAAGGTGTTGCCTCATAAAAATATGGTGGCGATTTAATATTAAATATCTTTAAGGTATCAACTTCTATATTTTTAGTTGTCATTTTATTTTATTTTATTCATTTTAGTGATTAGACATTTATTTCCTGACTTCTCAGGGCTACCTACAGTGGAATTTTTCTCCAGACAAAGTGACTCAGGTGCCATAACAACTGGCCATCAAAGTGCAAAGGAAGGACTCAGATCAACCTTAAGTGTTTCCTCCAGTTTTTCATATGAACTAAGGAAATTTTGTGTGGCTTCAATATAAAACTATCAGTTACCCACAGTATTAACTCAAAGCCAGTCTTAAGTTCATGAACCTTAACAAACCTCTTGATGAACCTCATTTATGTTTGGCATTTCTAATGAAACACAATACCACAAGGGTTTCACATGGTTTTGGGTTTCAAGTAGCTTTGGGTTTCTTTGCAAACATCTTTAATGTAATTGCTATTACTTTGAAGATATAAAGTGCCATGGAGAAAATCTTCATTAGGTGTAAACTGACAACTCTGTACCAAGTTCACTGTCAACAAACAGCCTTCAAGATTTGATCCTTTAATTAATAAGCAATAATTTTCATTGACCCAAATTAAAATTAACAAAAATGGTATTGTATCATATCCTTTCAGTGCAGAAGTATGCAGATTTATACAGACAGTATACGAGAATTTAAGTTCTGTTTGGGCACCTAAAGAAATTAACTTTTTTGCATAGATGTTATTATAACTGCAGTAAATATGCAAACACATTACTCACTGTTACACATCCAATCACTATTAGCCAGATTAATTCTTTTTGCTTAATCTCTAGCATTTTTCCTGTCAGAACAGCATTAGTTATGCAAAAGTGGTCATACATTGTCAAACTGAGAGGCTCATCTTGATTATTCTTGGTTATTTTGAGTATAAGTACAATCCACCCTGACTGTTAGTCTGCCCTTGGGACTCAAGCAATTTGGCTGTTATTATAATGAGGTGTGGCTCATCATAAGGGTGATTATAATGGAATCTAAGGGAATAGGGAGTCAAGTCTACTGTATATTATCTTTCATTTTTAAAGACTGTACTTTGGAATAACGGTTGAGTATTGTAGCATTTCTGTTCATTGCATGTCTTCAGGGGTTGAGATATCCTCCAATGGACTATTTTGATACTAATAGGAAAGCACGTTTAGAACATGAAAATCCCTGTATCTGTTCCTTCAGGCAATTTGTTCAGAGTGTAATTCATATCTGATGAATACTTGGTGACACTGAATGGTCCAGTGAAGATTGGTGCTAATTTTGCAGTAATGCTCTCTCTTGCATCTGTGGCTGAGTGGGAAGGTATTTTTCACCAGTTCACGAACATTTAAAAATCACTTGTATATTTGTGATCATAATATTTCATTCTATTCTCTAATTTCTACTGGAGTTACTCTAAAGTGGTTTTAGATCTGTGCTGTGATCTTCATAATCTTCTCACTTTTCTGAAGAGGACTAGATCCAGAAACAACACACTTCCTTTTAAATTAGAAGGTGTTATCTTCAGGGAAACCAGAAACTTGTCAAAAAAATTGTTGCACTTTTTCTCCATTCTTTTCTGTGAACAACACTGATGAAAGATTATTTTCATTAAAACTTAGTTCCTTAAATTGTCACTATAAAAGCCAAACAAATTATCATCTCCTTAAAGGATAGGATATTAGGGATTTTAATTTTAGTTATTTGAAAGATATGGTGGACAGAATAACAAAAAAATAATTGATCAAAATTATTTTCTGTAGAGGCTTTCTATATATCTCTGAGGTGGGCTGATGTTGAAAAGAAATTGCTAACTATATCTAAGAATTCAATGGACAGGTTTCTCAAGGTGTGTGGATACATAATTCCATGTGTAATTTATATACATGGTTAAGGATAGAGCTATTCTGACAAAACTGCATCATTGCCTTCATATTTAAAAAGTTCAGGTATAATTGTAAAAGCAAAACCAAAAACAAAATCAAAATCTTCATGCCTTTCCCTTGACTAGAGAACATAATAATATTTGGTTTCTACTCTACTCTTATGGAGTAATCTAATAGCCTCAAAAATAAGTAGAATCTAATATTTTCTAATATTGGAACATTTTGTAAATGTAAGAAATTCTATTTATTTCATTATGATTTTGTTGTGGTTCTTACCTTATTTTTTAAATTTGGACAACATAAACAGTGATGTTGATCCATTCGACCTAAAGGTCTAAGATTTGGTGACTTGAAGTGTTACAATAATAATAATAGAATTGTGACAGTCTGGAACAAAGTGAAAAAATGCATGGGCCTATATGCATAGTCATTTGCTAAAATATTTACCAATAACTGTTTATGATTCAAAATAAGACAGGTAAAAAATACGACAGGGCAAATCTAAAAAACCTTGTTGGAATCAATTGCTGTGCATGACATAGCTGAATTTTACAGCTCTCTGCATCACCGAATGCCATTAAAATATTGCCATTCAATTGCAATTACTAGGCAATGGCATATATAGTCTTTTTTTCTACAGAAACTTCTGAGAAGAATTGGTATGTGATGAGAAGCGTATTGACCATTTTTCCGTAGTAGATATTTCAGAGAAGTTTTGCTTAATGCCAGGATAGAAAATATTTTGCCATTCTTTGTCACAAAACATATGTTTCATTGGTAGCTGCTTTTCATTTCTGAGTCAAGTAGAAAGAGCATAAAATAATATCACGGAAGAAGCATGACACATAAAATGATCTATATAAAAGCTACTACTTTAGATGTAGTATTTCAAACTAGAAATCCTCATACTCAGTATTGCTCCAAGTTTCCAAATTATCAAGGAAGTATATACTTGTAAAATATATGAGTAGCTGAGTAGCTTTCTATCCTGAACACTTGATTTTATTGTAACACTTTTTGTTAGTTTTTTTTGTAAACTGAAATAATCTGAAATTTCTTGAAGCTTGCTACCTCAGTTTCTTACTATTCTTTCAAATGACTCAATATTAATTACTCTGTTAGAAAATGCATATATATAACTGCATATATACATATATATGTAAATTAAAGATATAAAAATAACTAATATTTGGAGAGGTTCACTGCTAGCCAATAAATATACACATCTATACACCTCCAAATTACAATTCTTCCTTTCCGCAGGCCATGTAACTTTCAGAAAAATCACAAACTACTGGAAAAGTGGCTATTTTTCAGTCTATGAGTGTCTGATATGATGGGAGATCTTGAAAATATGTTTTATCCACATTGTGTTCAAAGCACAAAATACCACCAGACCGTCCATTTTTAAAGCTAGAAAAGTTCCTTTCTGGCATGTGTGGTGCTCTGTTGCCATATGCTAATATCCTGTCTTTTTTCTGAGCTTCTTTCTGCATGGATGCTCCGCCAAGGCCCCCATGACATGCCTCTGCATGGACTGTAAATATCCTTTTGAGGCGTTGGAAAACTTAAAAGGACTTGATGATTGGTGCTCACTAGGAGTATGGGAAGACCTTCTAATTTAAACAGTGCTCAAAAGGGACAACATATTTCATGCTATGTGATGTCCAACACTGAGTGACAATATAGACCTGCATGTAATATGGCAAAACTGAATGACTTTTGACTGTCTGGATGTTTAAAGTGTAGCTGTATTTGAAAGAAATACAAAGAGAATTTTAAAAAGGCAAAAAATTCCACCTAAACCAAAACTAAAAACAAACAACAAAATACTGCATAAGGTAATTTCCCTTAATTTTAAGGGACAATTATTTGAACATCTTTCTGAACATGATCAGAAGAGGTAAGCAGGATATAATATTGAGGAATGGCATATTAAAATACCATTAAAAGTTCGTAGCTTTAATGACTGCTAATAGCGGTTCTGACACTGCCAGGATAAAGTGTTTGGGCAGAATATATTCATTCTCATGAATAATTGTCAAAACCTGTTTGGTTTAGATTTGGGGATTTTTGTCCCACTTGTTAGAATTTGAGAAAATTATTTTTTTCTGACTCCTCCAATATTTCATTTTAATTCATGTGCACATGAAGAAATATTTATTAGATTATATATTTGGAGTGGGAAAATAATCTTACATTTTGGTAATCTGAAAAAGAAAGGAAAGGAAAGGAAAGGAAAGGAAAGGAAAGGAAAGGAAAGGAAAGGAAAGGAAAGGAAAGGAAAGGAAAGGAAAGGAAAGGAAAGGAAAGGAAAGGAAAGGAAAGGAAAGGAAAGGAAAGGAAAGGAAAGGAAAGGAAAGGAAAGGAAAGGAAAGGAAAGGAAAGGAAAGGAAAGGAAAGGAAAGGAAAGGAAAGGAAAGGAAAGGAAAGGAAAGGAAAGGAAAGGAAAGGAAAGGAAAGGAAAGGAAAGGAAAGGAAAGGAAAGGAAAGGAAAGGAAAGGAATACTTCAGGTGGAAGGAATCTATGACCATCTAATCCAACTGCCTGACCATTTCAGACATGATAAAAATTTAAAACATATTACTAAGGTCATTATCCAAATATCCTTTGAAGTCTGCCAGTTTGGAGCATAAACCACATCTCTAGGAAGTCTGTTGATTTTTAACTACTTTCTCTGTAAAGAAATGTTTCTTCTGTCTTGTCTGATCCTGTCCTGGTACAGCTTTGGAATATTTCCACATGTTCTATCACTGGTTCACAGGTAGAAGAGCTCAGCACCTCTCTCTCCACTTCCTCTCTTCAGAAAGCTGTAGAGAGCAATGTAATTGCACCTTAGCTTCCTTTTCTCCAAATTAGACAAGCTCAAAGTCTTCAGCCACTCCTCATAGGACATTCCTTCCAGCCCTTTCACCACTTTTGTTGCCCTCCTCTGAATGCACTTCAATACCTTCCATCCTTTTTAAATTATGAGGCCCAGAACTGCACACAGGACTGCAGGTGAGACTGCACAAACACTGAATACAGCAGGACAATCCCCTTTTTTACTTACGCTGTGTTTGCTGCACCTGTGATACATTTTGCCCTGCTGGCTGCCAGGGAACACTGCTGGCTCCTATTGATCTTGCCATTGACCACCACCCCTAGATCCCTTTCTGTAGGGCTGCACTCCAGTCACTCCTGTCCCAGTCTGTATTCACATCTGGCCTTATTCTAGACCAGGTTTTGTCACCCTGGTTTACATTGTTTTTTTAGCTATGTAGGGTAATGCAATTTTCAACACACTAAACAATTGCACAACTAGATCCTGTGTCTGTAAGCAAAAAGTGAAGTCCATAATTCACTGAGGATGAAAAAAATGAAGCTGTCGTTGAAAACATTTGGAAATGTCTAGTAACTTTATATAATGTACCTGTATCATGCCTCACAGTAGGACTACAAAACAGTTCCAGTATGAACTCAAATAATACTACTTTTCCATAATTGGCAGACATAAATAGAACAAATAAAAGCAATTAAAATACCCCATCTCCTTTCCTTTTAGTTCTGAACTTAAACAAAAGATCTGGTGATTCCTTCTGATTGCATTTCCTGGATTTATTTCTCAATAATGGCACTTTTGGGAGCAATTCTATAGGGGATGAGATTGATCACCCATCACTGCTGCTGATGTGCTGTTTAACCAAGCTGTTGAACCATAAACTGTCATCAGAGAGTGTATCAGACTAACAGTGTGTATCATGCAGCTCACTCTCCTGTGCAACTAACAATGATGATCATTCTTTTAGTCCATTAGACAGCACAGGACCTGTTAAACAAAGTCCTGGACTGGCACACTTTGCATGACCAAACAGAAGAAACCAAATCCTGCTGGATGGGCTAAGTGGTGACATAAATTGAATCCACACGTTATGGAACAAGAAATCTAATGCTTCATGAGTTAATAGGACTTTGTTACAGACAGGATTTTTAAAGCGGAAACTGAAACTTTCTTTGATAGTAGTAGATATGCTCTAAAGAAGGGAAGCATAGCTCCTTTGAGCACTGAAGAATACTTGCTCCAAAATACTGTCAGTTTACATTAAAAAAAAATTAAGCACTTGTCTCCAAAAGAATTTAAAGGAATAAACAATGTTTGTATTTTTAATTTTTGTTAAATTTCATGTACCAGGTGTTCCAATGTTGCAAACTATATAAACATGATTTAAAAAGTTACGATTACTAGATGATGTTTATGATCCAGATCCTCACACCTATGAATTTTTAAGGACAAAACCTCAAGGGATGTGCCCAGATCGATGAAGACATACACAACCTAGTGATTGACATTTATGGTCTTTTTTAAACTTGTATGCATAATTCCCACTACTGACTTCAGTGGAAATAGTCACATTTCGTCCTTTCATGCTTTTAGTTTTCTCTTCTCCCATGCAATTAGTATTTGGAAGATCAAAGCTGAAATTCGTCCTGGTTCTTCTTCCTTGAGTTGTTGAAGTTTGGTGTTTTGTGGGTTGTTTGTGCTTGTTTATTTGTTCTTGTTTTGTTTTTCTATTTCTGAGTGAATTGTTCAAAAGATCTAACTAGGAATATTCAAGGAATAATCATGAGGCTTTTGCCCCAAATTAATACTGCTGAGTGAGTTGCAGGTACTAACAGGTATTGTGAAGTCCTCTCAGATTTGCAGAAATGCCTGCCCCAATTAATACTGTAGTTGTACACTTGAGGAACCCCTCATTTCACCTGAAATTTCTTTTAGGGCTCTGAGGGTCACTTTGCCTCCTTTTTGTTCCCCAGCTCCATGATCCTGAGAAATCACCTAGAAACATACTTGGAAGTCTAAATATAATCAAACTTTCTGTTTCACTCCAGATTTTTTGTTTTTTATGTATTGACCAAATTTTTGATATCTGCAGCATGTGACATAAACAACTAAATTAGTCAGTGGGGAAAAAACAGACTCTTCAAGGGCAGGACTCTTCTGTGTTAAGAAGATATGAAGTGATCTTCTCACCAGTAAAGAGCATCCATCTTGTAGAGTGGCTATACCTGATGATACCCAAATTCAGTTAGACAAATCCAATGCCTTCTGTCCAAACTTGAGGCTCTTCAGGTGTGAACCTAAGTCAGTACAGTTAAAACAGAAAGTCTACCCCTTCCCCTGAACAACCCATTGTCTTTTGATCCTTTTTGAATTTTTTTTGTACAAAGGCTTCTTTATTTTCTCCCATCCATCTCTCACACCTGGAAGGAAATTGCTATAAAGTCTGTTTTACCTGTAAAGTCTCTTCATGGTTCTCTCACAAATTTCTGCTGGACATTTTTCTTTTCTGTAATTTCTGTCAAAAACTTGGAATTGTGTAGTCCAGCAGATGCCTGAGACGCTTAGGAAATGTTGGCATATGTTTCCAAGTGTTTCTCCTTCTGTATCTATGCTGTGGCTTTGTTTTTACTGCAGGTGCACAGAGACAGTAAAAGCACTTTTAGTGGACAGTCCTTAGAACACTGGAGCTTGTAGTGTCTGTGAAAGCAATTAAGCTGGCAGCAACAGCAAAATTGAAATGATAACAATAATAACACTAATAACATGTAAAAGTACAAGTAAACAAGAAAAGGTTTAAGTAAGAAAAAATAGTCCTGAAGAGACTGTTTTCTGTGTGTATCACCTTCTTGGAATTCACTCAGCTAGAACACAAGTTTCAAATGGAAAGTTAAATCATTGTACTAAAACTAGATAATATCCCCACTACACCAGGAGGTATTCCAGAAATCACCAGAATAATCATTAGAGCCCTGAGGGCACTACCAGCCCTGTCCAGCCCCTCCATTGTTCCCCACCTGCTGTTCATGTCCCAAGTCCCTCCATCAGCCCTCCAGGGCTGTCTGCCCCAGCAGTGCCAGCAGGGCTGGCCTCCAGCTCCACATCCCTGCCCTCCCTGGCCATGGGACTCTATGAGTTGGTCCTACACAGGACCCATATCCCAGCTCAGCCTTGATCCATTCCCAGCCCCATTGAGGTGCCCAATACCTGTGGCTGGGGCTGTTCTGGTGCTCCCTGGCTGCCTTACTCCTGGCCCTAATGGTCCCTATGGGAAAACACCCTGCTGCCAGCGCTAGCAGCACCTGGATGATCTTGGATGCAAGGCTGAGCACAATATCCTTCAAGTCTATGCAAATTCATATCAAGGTATTTGATCATTCTTATGCATGAGGAATAGTAAGATATTTTCTTCATACTACTAGAGAAGGTCAGAATTTCAGAGGATGTCATTAGGAGAGTCAGGAAATAAAACATTTCTACCAACTCTTACTACTTTGTTGCAGACAACACAACTGTAATTCCTAATTTCTCAGGTAATAAAATATTTAATTGTTGTTTGTTATGATACAGTTTATTTTTTTGTTGTTGTAATGAAGCTTAAAGCTAAGGTAAAAACAAATGAAGTGTTCATGCCTCTCTTTGCAAGTCTGAAAATCAGAGTCTCTGGCCATGGTAATGCAATGCCTATGCCTTACATGTCTTTCTCTGTGGTTGGGTCTTTTATATAGAGTGGAGTCCACAGATTTTGTAAAAATTCTTGGCTGCACAGAGATTTCTAATGTTGTTCTGGATGTCCAAAGGTTTCTGAAATCTCAGCAAAAGGCTGGTTTATACAACAGGAAAACCACAGACCTGTGTACTTCTGCAGTGGCAGCTGGAGGTAAAGAAAATACCTAGTATAAAGGAAAATACCAAGGGTATTTTACCTCACGCTAGAGTCCTATATTTAAGCTCGTTAATTAAGTTTTAACTTGTTTTTAAAAGGTTTAGTTAATGATTCCTCTTGTTGCTCAAAACAAAAATAGAGATTTTTACTCATTTTGTCTATTTGTTGTTTTATTTGAATATTATCTTGAATACAGCATATTTTCTCTTTCCTTTTTTCCTAGAAAATACAGTGTATGCTAACTGACCAGCCACCTTAATTGGCCAGCTGTTACTGATGGAAGAGATTGGTCTCTCCAATCAACAGTTTAGAATGGAAGCATTTGAACTTTCTCTGTTTACTATAGAAGAAGTGAAGGAATGATAGAATCATAAAATTATAGAATGT